>JADRCD010214422.1:14223-34970 GCA_019843815.1 Montemys delectorum | reverse complement strand
ATTATGTGGCGGGAGGAATTTCTTTTCTGGTCCAGTCTATTTGGAGTTCTATAGGCTTCTTGTATGTTCATGGGCAACTCTTTCTTTAGGTTAGGGAAATTTTCTTCTATAATTTTGTTGAAGATATTTACTGGCCCTTTAAGTTGGAGGTCTTCACTCTCTTCTATACCTATTATCCTTAGGTTTGGTCTTCTCATTGTGTCCTGGATTTCCTGGATGTTTTGGGTTAGGGTCTTTTTGCATTTTGCATTTTCTTTGATTGTTCTGTCAATGTTGTCCATGTTATCTTCTGCCCCTGAGATTCTCTCTTCTATCTTTTGTATTCTGTTGGTGATGCTTGCATCTATGTTTCCTGACTTTTTTCCTAAGATTTCTAACTCCAGGTTTGTCTCCTTTTGTGATTTCTTTTTTGTTTCTACTTCCATTTTTAGGTCCTGAATGGTTTTATTCAGTTCCTTCACCTGTTTATTTGTGTTTTCCTGCAATTCCTTAAGGGATTTTTGGTTTTGCTCTTTAAGGGCTTCTATTTGTTTACTTGTGATCTCCTGTAATTCTTTATGGGATTTTTTTGTTTCCTCTTTAAGGACTTGTACCGCTTTATCTGTTTTCTCCTGTATTTCTTTAAGGGAGTTATTCATGTCCTTCTTAAGTTCCTCTATCAGCATTGTGAGATGTGTCTTTAGATCCAAATCTTGCTTTTCTGGTGTTTTGGGATATTCAGGGCTTACTGAGGTGAGAGTACTAGGTTCTGGTGAAGCCAAGCAGTCTTGGTTTCTGTTGGTAGGATTCTTGCATTTGCCTTTTGCCATCTCTTGATCTCTAGTGTTACAAGTGCTTGGTGTCTTAGAGCTTGACCTTTCCTTGCTGCCCTGCAACTCCCCTTCCACTCCTGAGGTCTTTGCCTCCCAGCTGGTCTGGCCTGAGTCCTTGGGCTGAAGTCTGCCTTGGAGGGAAGCTCTCCCCTGAGTCCTTGGGCTGAAGTCTGCCCTGGAGGGAAGCTCTCCCCTAGCAGGCAGGGGGCAGAGGTGGTTGCTGATACAGCTCTGTCACTCAGAAGCTGAGTGGCTCCTCTTCCTGCAGTCCAGCAACTCCCCTGCACTTCCTGAGGCCTATGCCTCCTGGCTGGTTCTGCCTGATTCCTGGGGCTTAAGCCTGCCCTGAGTCCTTGGGCTGAAGTCTGCCCTGAGTCCTTGGGTTGAAGTCTGCCCTGGAGGGAAGCTCTCCCCTAGCAGGCAGGGGGCAGAGGTGGTTGCTGATCCAGCTCTGTCACTCGGAAGCTGAGAGGCTCCTGTCCCTGCAATCTAGCGACTCCCCTGCACTTCCTGAGGCCTATGCCTCCTGGCTGGTTCTGCCTGATTCCTGGGGTTGAAGCCTGCCCTGAGTCCTTGGGCTGAAATCTGCCCTGGAGGGAAGCTCTCCCCTGAGTCCTTGGGCTGAAGTCTGCCCTGGAGGGAAGCTCTCCCCTAGCAGGCAGGGGGCAGAGGTGGTCCCTGATTTAGCTCTGTCACTGAGAGGCTCCTGTCCCTGCAGTCCTGTGGCTCCCCTGCAATTCCTGAGGCCTATGCCTCCCGGATGGTCCTGCCTTAGCAAGACCCCAGAGAGAAAATGGCAATCTCACCTGAGTCCTTGGGCTGAAGTCTGCCCTGGAAGGAAGCTCTCACCTGAGTCCTTCCATGGGTATTTTAATCCCCCCTTCTAAGAAGGACCGAAGTATCCACACTGTGGTCTTCCTTCTTCTTGAGCTTCACGTGGTCTGTGAATTGTATCTTGGGTATTCTGAATTTCTGGGCTAATATTCACTTAGAAGTGAGTGCATACCATGTGTGTTTTTTTTTTGTGATTGGGTTACCTCACTCAGGATGATATTTTCTAGTTCCATCCAAAGAATTTGCCAAAGAATTTCATGAATTCATCATTTTTAATAGCTGAGTAGTATTACATTATATAAATGTACCACATTTTCTATATCCATTTCTCTGTTGAAGTACACCTGGGTTGTTTCCAGCTTCTAGCTATTATAAATAAGGCTGCTATGAACATAGTGGAGCATATGTTCTTAATACATATTGGAACATCTTCTGGGTATATGCCCAGAAGTGGAATAGCTCGGTCCTCAGGTAGTACTATGTCCAATTTTCTGAGGAACCTCGAAACTGATTTACAGAGTGGTTGTACCAGCAGCAATGGAGGAGTGTTCCTCTTTCTCCACATCCTCACCAGCATCTGCTGTCACCTGAGTTTTTGATCTTAGCCATTGTGACTGGTATGAGGTCAGATTGTTTTTATTTACGTTTCCCTCTCAAGGTTGTTTTGATTTGCATTTCCCTGATAACTAAGGATGTTGAACCTTTCTTTAGGTGCTTCTCAGCCATTCAGTATTCATCTGCAGAGAATTCTATATTTAGCACTGTACCTCATTTTATTAGAGTTATTTGGTTCTCTGGAGTCTAACTTCTTGAGTTCTTTGTATATATTGGATATTAGCCCTCTATCAGATGTATGGTTGATAAAGATCATTTCCCAATCTATTGGTTGCTGATTTGTCCTATTGACAGTGTCCTTTACCTTACAGAAGCTTTGCAATTTCATGAGGCCGCATTTGTCAATTCTTGATCTTAGAGAATAAGCCATTGGTGTTCTATTCAGGAAAATTTCCCTTGTGCTCATGTGCTTGAGGCTCTTCCCTACTTTCTTTTCTATTAGTTTCAGTGTATCTGGTTTTATGTGGAGGTCTGTGATCCACTTGAACTTCAGCTTTTACAAAGAGATATGAATGGATTGATTTGCATTCTTCTACATGCTGACTGCCAGTTGAACCAGCACCATTTGTTGAAAATACTGTCTCTTTTCTACTGGATGGTTTTAGCTCCTTTGTCAAAGATCGAGTGACCATAGATGTGTGGTTTCGTTTCTGGGTCTTCAATTCTAGCTGAACTCTTATGGATTCCTTCCTTTTTCCTCCTCAGGGCTCAATTTGTCTTATTCTTCTCTCTTTCCCTCCTGTGACTGGCAGAAATCCTTCCTATTCTCTCTTCTTCCCAGCTATTAGTTGATCAGCCTTCATTGACAAGGCAGGGAGTAAATGGTAAGAACTGTTTACACAAACTTGAGACAGGAGATTCTTTATATAAGCATTACAATGCTGTGTGTAGATCAAAACAAGATATGAGGACAGAGACATCAACATTTGAATAACACAAGGTCAACCTTTACACAATGCATAAAAACATAATGTCTACTCACTTTAGTTGAATTATGGAGAGCATTTTGCCCAATAACTACTTTGCCTCTTTTGAAGCAAATTCCATGTGGAGGTTTTTTGATGCTCATCATCTTCTTTGAGATAGAAGAGGTGTGCTGCCAGGAGCAGAACTGTCTCATTGTCATAAAAACCTTTTCATGATAAAATACCTTTAAGTGCCATAATCTGTGGATCTCAGAAGTTGTTGAAGATCATCCATTTACTATAGTATATCTTGATAGGCAAATTTTGCTTGTTTTTAACAATTTAATATTTGTTAAACGTTAGATAAGTATTTATGTAATAAATTAGACTAGTGCCTAACATGACCATAAGTTTGATTAACTCTTGTATTTCTTAATTATCTTAAAGAGTTGGTAATAACAACTTTCAAATGAATTAGAATTTAAATTTGTATTTTTAAGATTTATATAGGTACAATATCATCAAGTTACTTTAGAAATAGTATGGTGTAACTATTATTATTATTTGTATTATTTGTATTTCTTTTACAGTCTAGCCATTATCCCCCTCCCAATCAACCTTCTGACTGTTCCTTATCCCATACCTCCTCCCCTGTCTCCAAGAGAAAGTCTTCCCCCAAACCACACCACCAGACCTCCACACTCCCTGGGTCCTCAAGTCTCTTAAGGATTAGGTGTGTCTTCTCTCACTTGGGCCAGACCAGGCAGTCCTCTGTTGTGTATATGCTGGAGGCCTCATATGAGCTGGTATATGCTTTCTGGTTGTTGGCTCAGTGTCTGAGTGATCTCAGGGGTCAAGGTTAGTTATTACTGCTGGTCTTCCTATGGGGTTGCCCTGCTCCTCAGCTTTTGCCATCTCTTCCCTAATTCCACCACAAATGTCTCCTGCTTCTGTCCATTGGTTGGGTGTAGGTATCTGTATCTGACTCTTTCAGTGGCTTGTGCGGTCTCTCAGAGGGCAACAGTGCTAGGCTCCTGTCATGCATGTCCTTTTGGGTCTGAGTTATCTCATTTGGAAGAATATTTTCTAGTTCTATCCATTTGTCTGCAAAACTCATGACAGACTTGTTCTTAATAGCTGAGTAGTATTCCATTGTGTAAATGAACCACACTTGTTATATACACTCTACCATTGCAGGACATCTGCAGGACATTCCAGCTTAGCTTCATTTTCTTAAAATTTCTTCCTGCTGTTTAGGATTATTGTTTTCTTTTGTAGACTCAAAAAAATTAGATACTGGCCTGTCTTAAGAAAGCTAGCTCTAACATTTACTGTACTATATCTTTGCGCTGAGAAAGTGCAGTGTTTCACTAAAATCTTGACTGAATCACTCTGGGGCTGGATGATCTTGCTAGCTCCTTTTAAAGTGTTCTGGATGCAGATTTTTGAAGAAACAACCATTGAAGTAGACTGAAGTATGATTAAGCAGAATGCGGAATAAATGTGTCAGCATTTCAGCATCCTCAAGGTGAATTTTGTGAGCTCTGTTTTTCTCTGTGAATATATAAACTATCAAAGGTATTTTACATTTCTGCATTAAGTATGGAATGTAGTATGGATTGTGAAGTGTGCACGCTTCAGTTAAAAATGATTCTCCATTCTCTATATAAAAGGTAAGGCATCTATCTTTCTATACAAGTTAGTTTAAATTGTATAACCAACCTATAATATAAATTTGTATCTAAGCCATTTGAAAGGATGGCTCAGACCTCAATGGAAGAGCTAGGAGAAGAACTGAAGGAGCTGAAAGGGATTACAACCCCATAGGAAAAACAATATCAATTATCCAGACCAGCCAGAGATTCCAGAGACTATACCACCAACCAAAGAGTACACATGGAGGGATCCATGGCTCCAGATACATAAGTAGCAGAGGATGGTCTTATCTGGCATCAGTTGGAGGGGATGCTCTTGTTCTTGTGAAGGCTTGATGTCCCAGTGTAGCAGAAAGCAAGGGCAGTGAGGAGGGGGGTGGGTAAAGGATAACCCTCATAGAGGCAAAGTGAAGAGAAAGGAAGAATGGGATGGGGGATTTGTGGAGGAGTAACCAAGAAGGGTGATATCATTTCAAATGTAAATGAATAAAATAATTTATAATTAAAAAAAGAGAAAAAGGATGGCATGATAAGCCTTGAGGTCTCTGTAGCCAAAAAGATTTATTGGCCACGTTCAGCTGAAGTTCTGTCTGGATACATTTTCATGTTTCAATCAGTCTCAGCTCTTCCCCAGCAGAGAGATCAGCAATTTGTGTTACTTGTTTTAATTTAACATTAATAACTTTTTCTCATGACTGTTTTTATTCAGGCTTCATTTTCTATTTGTCCTATTGGACCTATGCATTCAATCTGTTTTAGACACTGTTTTTACCTGAGACAATGTTCTATTTCCTAGGTGCTATATAGATAGTTTCGGAATCCAACTCGGATTCTAGGATTTTTATGAAATTGTTACATTTGCTCCTTAGGATTTTCAAAAGTTAATGATTCAATTAAAATTTCTCTAGAAGTTGGATCTGATATTGCTCTATTTAGTTAATCTTTGTAAAAAGTCAGTGAATGATTCATTTGAACTCCAGGTTATCTGTAAATGATTCTGCACATCCCTTTTGTTCAATCTTGTCCCATACATTTAAGGCTACTTGTACTTCATTGTTCTAAGACAGCATTGTCAAGGGTAATTTCTACTCTCAATTCAGAATATAGATCTTCACTTAGTAACTGATCTATGACAATATCAGTAACTCTAATACTGTTCATACTCCATGACTGAAGCCTCATCTTACCACCATCTTGGCCACTGAAGTTAAGGGCCAAGTTCTAAGATCTGTCATCAAATTTCTCCAATCTTTTGGAATTATGTGATTTTGCATGGCCAAGTTATTAACTATTTGTTTGACCTACACTGAATCTAAGCCATAAGTGTTTCCTTAGATCCTTTAAATCTTGTGTTTCTATAGATTGCCACCTGAATTCTTGATAATCCTATGAACTTCCATGTCTCCTAGTTCACTTATTGAGGCTGAGGAAATAATTTTATTTATTTTGTTTTGTTTTGTTTTATTTTACAGATATAAACTGCCTTTTTACAGTCCTGTTACACAGTGATATTGTAGGTCCTGGCCTTCTTTTCACTGTCTCTTTCTCAGTATCTTCCTTAATTTCATTTCTAAAGTTTTCTAATGTCTCTTATAACACCTTTCTCCATTTTTTTATATTTATTCTTCCCACAATTATGCCTAACATTTTAATATATTCCTCATTTGTAATTATATTTCATTCTAATTACTCTTTTTAGGCCTGTCTTATTTTTCATATTTTTCTTTTTATATCTAATATCCTAGCATTTTTCTTATTTTTATTTATAATTTTTAATATTTTTCTAATGCTATATCCATTTTTAATATTTTCTTTTTCTTGCATCTCTAAATCTCTCTTTTTGAGTAGGTATTAAAAACAATCTGATGATTAAAATTAAGAAAAATGATCAGTATAATAATACTGATAACTGGTAATATGCCAGTTCCAATTAGATGATTTATTTCTTTTTTTGTTTATTTGTTTCTATTTTTAAAACATTTAAAATTGCATTATATAGTGTCCAAAAGCTCTTTTTCTTTATGTTTGTCTCCATTTTTCACTCAGAAAATCTTTTCGCTTTAATCACTCTCTCCTAGAGCATTTAAATTTACCAATTTTAAACTTATTATATCATTCTATGATGTTTTATATTCAATCTCCTTCCTCTTTTATTGTTTTCAAACTTAATCCTTTACAAGCTCAGAAGTTTGAGACCTTTCAGTCTGCATTTGGCTTCTCTTTCCTTGCTATGTGTAGCCCTATCCCTTCTTTGCATGGGCCGAGGCATGTTGATGGCAGCTGACTGCCCCCTCATTTCATTCCAGAAGGCTGCTTCTCTGGTTCTGCCTTCTTCTGGCCCTGGGCAGGCCTCTCCAACCCACAGTTGGCCTTATCTTGTGGACACTGTCTGGAAGCTGTGCCTATGTTCCCCCGCTCTACATGGAAGTTGAGGAATCCATGGCAGGTTGGTGTGCGTCCAAGCTCACTATCTGCTGTGCAAGTCTCTGTTCTCAGCAGCAGCAGCTTTTCTACTACCAGGGACTTTTTTCTTTTTCTTTTTTTTCTTTACTTTTCTTTTTCTTTTGTTTTTTTTAATCAAAAGCTGCATTCTGCAAGGTCTCTCTGAGGTTTCCTGCTACTTTCTGACACCTTGGCTAGAAAACTGCCTTCCCAGCCCCTTTTCCTGGGCTCATTTCACACCATTGTTCTGAGAATCTTTTCATCTGCAATGTATGCCTCAGGGTCCAGTCTGCTCTCACTCTCTCATTTTTCCTTATCAATTATTTTAAGTATTTACGTTCCGAATCTTGCCATCTCCCTTAAAGAGACCAGGTCTCCTGTCTGGCACCTGTCTGGTTAGCATGTTTCCCTGCTTTTCAACTGGGACTTCTCAGGCTTTAAGCTTGGCTAGCATGTCTATCACATTGGACCCCATTTTGTAATTAAATCCATCTATAACCGCATCCTTGGCCACCTGCCCACTTTTTTCCCCAGAATAATGACTCTGAGATGTCTTATATATGAATAAAATCTGAAGCCAATAGCTTTGGCTCTGTTCCCCAAGTAGCTTATAACTTAACTATCCCTTTATTTTATTGTAATTCATGCTATGTAACTGGTTACATGGTCCTCAGTTACCTGCAACCTCTTCTTCTGAGCTTCAGTTGAACCTTCTATGCCTGACCCTCTTCCAGAATCCTCTCGCTGTACTGAAACGGCTACCTCTTTACTTCTATGCCAAAAGCATTTTACTAGCAGGCGATGCTCCCATACAGTACAAGAGATTTCCTTTATATTCATTCTTTTATCACTAACAACTTCTTGAGTATTGAAGAAAACATGATGGCAGCTCCTGACTTTTTCTTGGTGACACAAAAATATTATCTTCCTATTCTCCATCATTCTTCAAACATTTTTTTACTCAAGAATAGTATTCTAGTGCAGAAAGTAGCTTCAGCTTCTGTTCTCAGATTACTGACTGGAACACAAAATCCCAAACACCTTTCTAGACAAACATTGAGGAAGAAGAATCACTTTGAATATAACGTATATCGCCTTCATTTTTCAATCATCAACACATTGAATGCTTTTGTGAGCCAGGCTCTTTCCTAAGCACCACGTACATAAAGTGATTGAAAAGGTTCCAAGAGGAACCAGAAGTTGCTGACTCAGATTTCCATAAAGGCAAATGAAGTATCTGAGTTATAAGTAGCATCATATGAAAATGAACAAAAGCTCTCTAGTTCATCCATCTATCTATGCAGTCATGAACACATCAACCAATGTTATTAGATACCTCATAACAAGGAGCTAATAGAAATGAAAAATAACAAAAACCATGGGATTTTATTTAGAGATATTCATCTTGAATAGAAAATAAGGACTAAAGACGGGGACATGAAGATTAACGTGTGACATAAGCCAGTTGTAGGACTGCAGAGCCATGTGACTAGGGAAGTCACCACTCCAGAGCAAAACTGAGGCTGAGATATGTCCAAACCCTGAAAATTTTGTCCTGAGAGCAGCAGGAGTTAGGACACTTCCTTCCTTGTTCTAGGTCTGCATTTCCCAGCACACAGCCTGCACATCTCCCGACGCTGCCATCCTAGAGGTAGTCCAACAGATTACTGACTAGACTACAGGTTTAACTTCCTCTTTTCCTATGTTCACAAAAGCACCTGGAATTTATTTTCATACAAATGAAGCATTCCCAGCACCTTGGCACAGGCCAATAATCTACACCCACCCGGAAAACCCTTATCTGTTCCACAACTTTTATACAGCCCTTGTTATTCCCTATAAAGGACAGATGTTTCAGTAAAAACCATCTTGGAGGCACTCTTTCTCCCTGCACTCATTGCTGGCCTAGATCTTGGAACCCACTTGCCCAGTTAATCCCCTTTTCCTGGTCTCTAGCCTACACATATTCTTGTGACTGTTTTTCTTTTTTTAATAAATTATCTCTAGTCCTATTCCCAATCCTACATCTCTGGTGTAATTTACTGTGACTGGAGACTTCAGTGGGTGCCTTTAGACTCAGTTCTGTGCCTATAAGAGCAATCCAGTCACGAGGTAAGATATATGCTATATTCTTATTTCTCCTTTCCTAATTTGTACTCTCTTTTCACTTTCTACAGGGCACTTGAAAATGTTTTTTAATGTTTAGGCAGCTGTCCCTTTCTTATTTTAGACTTCTCTCATTCTCGTGTGATGTGGTTTACATTGCTCTTTAGCAGCATCTAGAGACTCAATTGTGCCTAGAATCTCTCTCTTACTCTATAGGACATTAACCAAATGTATGCTAGGAAGAAGAAATCAAGACATAAGTTGTTAAATGACAATTCACATTTAATCTTGGAAATGTATGGCTCACTGGGCAAATTGCTCACATTTCCATAGACGTACTGCTAGTAGGAAGAGGGAAAACTGTGTCAGATAGATCATCCACTCAAGGGAAATACGTAGAGAGACAAGCAAAAATTGGGCTTCTTACATGTTTGCTCAGGTTATCCATGCTGATGGGTCCTTAGACCATCACTTTTCTCCTTAAATTTCTTATGCTGTCAGTATTTATTTATAAACCACCAATCTATTTTTCTAGCATCTTATATATACTCTAGGAATCTGAAACTTCAAACTCAGAGGTAGCTCCAGGGTGTTGATCATGTGTCCTGAGAATGCTGATTTTGTACTTCCAAGTAGCTCAAATGCTAATCCCTTCTCGTGCTTCCAAACTTACACGTTTTCTTTTCTCTCTATATTTTTTTTTGTTCTGGCTATTATCATGTTCAAGTTCAACTTTAAAAAAAAATAGTCATTTAAATAGTAAATGCTTAGTGCTTGATTAGATTAGGAAAGTACATAAGCAATCTTCAGCTCTTTACTCTCACACCTCTCCTCCAAGCCCAATCATCCAGTCTCATCCCTAGCTCTGTAGCAGACTACCAGTTAAGGCCTCTTCTCTATGTGCCCATTGCCAGGTGTCCCCATACACTGATTTCCTTCCACCTGTGCTTACCCATACCCCAATAAAGCCCATCTACATTCCTAATTATTAGTTCAAAATACTAAGCAATACATTCCAACTAAAAAACCCCAGTGACCACACCTGGAAGAGCATTTGAAGCTTTCATTTTTATTATTACTTTTAATGTTTTAGTGGTTATTTTGTCTATTTACATTTCAAATGTTATCCCTCTTCCTAGTTTCCTCTCTGAAAAACCCCCATCCCATCCCCCTCCCCCTCATTCCATGAGGTGCTCCCCCACCTACCCGCCCACTCCTGTGGCACCACCCTAGCATTCCTCTATGCTAGGGCATCAAGCCTTCAGAGGACCAAGGGCCTCTCCTCTCTTTGATGCCTGACAAGGCCATCATCTGCTACATATGTATCTGGAGCCACGGGTCTCTCCATGTATACTCTTTGGTTGGTGGTTTAGTCCTTAGGAGCTCTGGGGGATCTAGTTGGTTGGTACTATTGTTCTTCCTATGAGGTTGCAAACCTGAACTTGAAACTTTCTTTACCAGATGCCAAGATGCTCATATCAAAATACAATTAACCAAGACAATATGTCTACGCTAAAGCCCAGCAACTCTACCACAGTAGACCCTAAGAAATGCAATGTAACTGGAGCAGAAGACATGAACTTCAAAATAGCCTTTTTGAATATGTTAGAACTTCTTAAAGAGGAAATCAATCAATCCTTTAAATAAACCTATGAAAACACAAACATAAAAGAAAGAAAATAGTTCTAGAATTACAAGAGGAAATAGAATCTATACAAAGAAAACCTAAAATGAATGAAAACTAGAAATAAAAAATTTAGGAAGTCAAAAGGAAACCTCAAAAGCAAACAAATTTGACTGACAGAATACAAAAGATTGAAGACTTTCACATATTGAAGAGAAGATAGAAGAAATGAATACTTCAGGGAAACAAAATGTTGAGTCTAAAAACTTCAGGCAGAAAACACACAGGAAATCTGAGACACAAATCCACAAGTAATAGGAATAGATAAAGAAAAAGAAATCCAAGGCAATGGCAGTTAGTTTGGTGAAACTACAAAGAATCAAATTTCTGCCATACCATTACATCTTCATTTTTCTAGGAAAATTACACATGTCTTTTAGTCAACCTATTATGTATTTTGCTGTAGAAATGATTCTGTAAAACTTTTTAAAATATTATTTTAAGAATATGGTTTGTATGGAGGTATTGACAGAAGAATTGTTATTTTTGTTGCAAATCCTTCTGAGATGTTCAGTTTTTACAATATACTTTTACCACTTTGATAAAATTCTAAAATTTAAAATGCCATTTTATCTCAATTCAACTAAATATAACTCTCATATAACTAGAAACTTTTCAGCATTACTAAAAGGGGATATAAAAAATACAAGAAATATTTTATTTAAGCATTTCAATGAAGCCAAAGTTCAGATGATGGTGAACAAATTAGAGTAGTTAGTTCCATCATTCAATTATTATATAAGTGGAGGTAGACATTCCATGTACCTTTGGAGATTTCCATTTCCCATGTGTCCATTTTAAAAATTAACTTTGTTTCAACAGTCCATAAGTTTCACACACATTTCAAGATTCTCCCATTTCTAACATGTTGAGAGCATGGGAGTCCATTTACACATACTGTCTTGTCATATTGCTTTGCCACCCAGTGGTCAGATTCAGATAGTCAAGAAAGTCAAAGATAGTTATACTTACACAAATTCTAATATTGTTATCCTAAGTCCCTTTAATATCTAGAAAACCAAAGCATGATTTTAATAAATTCTGTTCTTCCTGGGATATAATGGTATGAAAATATAAAGTATTATCTGGAAATATTAGGGATAGAACTCAGGAAAAATGTGCTTTGTGTAAGATAAAGATAAGAAAAGCAGTGACACATCAACCACTTTAACAAAAAATCCCCTTGGAAAATCTGAATAATACAAGCCATAATCATTAAAACACTCTATACCATGAGAAATATTTTAAAGTAGTCATTTGATTATGCTTCAAGGTTACACTGTAGAAAAACTCATTATGGGTATAAGGAAATGTCAATAACTGTAAGACTAAAGTCATTAAAATGGTTTTCCAGAAACAATTTCAGTTTGCTTTTTAATTTTTACTCAATGCCAATCCATTCTGAAGTGAAATTCGAATTCTTCAACAACTATATTTTTATACATTACCATGTAATAACCATGCTGTTCTTTTTTAAATTCATAGCCTCTTTTGCTTTAATTGTTGCTATGTTTATGTATATCTCTAAATAGATGAATATTGCCTCACTTTCTATAATGCTATTCACATATATATGTTCTCAGAGATGACCATTTGGTATTAGAAAACAAACTGGTGTTCTTTTCCCCAGGGAGGACTGTTTTCCATTCTCTCATCATTCATTAGTTACCTATAGTTCTTACTTTAGGGCTGAAACCTCTTGATCATTCTTGTTTTCATATTAGTGTAAGTATTCATGTCTTCATTGTTCATGTTTTATTTAGGCAATTGTGTTGGTGAGAGTTCATGGGAATAGCTTCTCTTATATTTCTAGGAGACAAAATTTTACAGCAACTTCTTGTTCCTCTGGCTTTTACATTCCTCCTGAGCAATCTTCCAGAATGATCTTTTCTCCTTGGTGGAGAAATTTTGTTGCAGGCATATCAGTTAGGACTGGGTTTAGCAACTGCGTTTTGATTGGTGATAGTTTTCTGTAATGATCTTTGTCTGCTGCAATGAGATGTTTCCTTGATGGAGAGTGAAAACTAGATATATTTATGGATACAAGGGCAAAATTTAGATTATTTGTTCATTATGCTGGTTTAGTAAGTGGTAGTTGTAGACTGTTTTCCAAGATGCATGAATTTACTTACCATAGGTAAGTTGAGTATGTTTCCAGTACCAAAGTATTGTTTCCATTTTCTTGAGCATCATAAGTCCAATTAGAAAGCTGTAGGTTATATCCAAAGTGTGCATACCACTAGTGTAGTACCTATAGGGTCATCATACCACTTTTGCCATCATTGTTTTTTATAGACATTATAGTTGGGGAGGATTGTTGATCATGTCCCTTCTTTGAAAGTTTACACACAAACTATTGGTAGCATAAGTGCTAATCATGAGTGGGGAAGCTTTCATGTCAGATCAAGCTTAATGTCCTCTGGATAGTATATCTGAAGTTAATGGGGTCACCAGAAATAGGGACTTAACTTCCACCTCTGGGGAGCATTGTAAAACAATCAAGGTAGCTTATAATGTTTTGGGAATCTCCTGAACAAACTTGATCAAGTCAAAAGAAGGCTTCTCGTGTCTTTCCATTCTATAGTTCATTACTATGTCTATTGATTTTTAAAGATTTCTTTGTAGGCTACTTCATCTTCATGATTACATTCATTGCTGTTTTATGTAGAGAGCCACACCCGAGCTGGCTACAAGATGGCGCTGGCATCCGGTGTCTTCTCCCTGTAACAAGTAGTCTGTGCATGTGCTAAGGGCCAGAGCGCGCCAAGTCACAGCCTATCCCGGGGTGTCTCATGAGGTAATGAGCAAACAGCCAATCAGAGGTGAACATACTGCTCCAGGGCATATATAAGCAGTGCCTTTTCGGGGCTTGGAGTCTCCCTCTTGAAGATGCAATAAACGGTTGTTGCAGAAGGATCCTGGTGTCCGTGTGCGTTCTTGCCTGCGAGACGATTGTGCGCAGGTCACAGTTTTATTTATTTTGAGGCTATTGTTAATAAGAATGTGTCCATGATCTCTTTCTTCCTTGGTTGTTGTACAGAATTGATTAATGTAAGTTGATTTTGTATCTTGTCATATTTCTAAAATTGTTATTTGTTCTATTAAGTTTTATGGGAGAATTTTGGGATCTCTTATGCAAAATATCTTGCTAATTACAAATAAAAATAAATCAACATCTTCATTTCCTATCTGTATCCATTGAATTTCTTTCTCATGCCTTAGTGAACCAACTAGTACTTTGAACACAATATTGAAAATAATTTGGAAGAGTGGCAGCCTTGTCTAGGTCATTATATAATTATAGTGCTTCAAGTTTTTCTTCATTTATGATTATGTTGACTGAGTTTCTCATACATAACTTTTATTTGAATGAGGCAATTTCTCTCTAGTTATATTCTCTAATACTTTTATAATAAAGATATATTTACTTTTTCCAAATATTTTTGGGAATCTATTGAGATGATCATGTTATTACTTTTTGCCTTAAGTCTATTTTTATTAGTTTTTTCTCTTTTAGTCTTTTTTCTCTTTTTTTAACTTTTTTATTTTATTAGATATTTTCTTTATTTACATGTCATATGATTTCTCCTTTCCCAGTTTCCCCTCCAAAAAAAAAAAAAAAAAAAGCAAAAAACAACAAAACAAACCTCTGTTTCCTTCTCCCTCCCCGTGCTCGCCACCCCACCCTCTCCTGATTAGTGTTCCTGGTATTCCCCTACACTGGGGCACAGAACCTTCACCGGGCCAATAAACCTACAATACCCGGTATTCCCAGGCTGTCTCCCATCCAAGTACTAATGCTCTTTATTCTCTTTAACACTATTCTTTAATCTATTTATCTCCTTGACCTGAAGAACTAGCAAGCTTCATTCTCTTTCATGATGACCCCTTTCTCCTCAATCTGTATATTTTGTATTTTCAGTGTTCAGCTTTCTTCTTTACATTATATACCTTCATAAGTGTGAACACTAATAAGAACATTACAAAGTCAATAGTAGGCTATTTTGAGATTTCATCTGCCAATGGAATTTTTCCAAATCTCTTCACTTTAGCCTACGACAGACTCTTAAGACCAAAAAGAAGCCACATTCTTTACTAAAATATGACAAGAACAATCTCTAAAATTCATCCCCTCTCCAACCACTTGAACCATGACCCCACATTTTAAATCACCCTCAGCACCACTGTTTTCCATGATTCTACTAAGGTGGTCCATTAAGCAGTGCTTAAGACATTCCACTGCTTTTCTCAAGTCCAAAAGTCAACATTCCTCCAAACAAAAGCATGGTCAGGCTGATTGTAGCAATACCTAGTCTGTAGTACCAACTTTTGTCTCAATATAGGTTTCTATTGCTGTGAAGAGATACCATTACTCTAGGATGTTTATAAAGGAGATCATTCAACCGGAGATTCCTTAGAGTTTCAGAGGTTTAGTCCATTATTAATACAGCAAGAAGCATGGTACCATGCAGGAGTGAACACTAACGTACGGTGCTAGCAAAGGACTGGAGAGTTCTACATCTTAATCTACAATCAGCAGAAAAAAAAAGTCATGGTATTCCTATCTTTAGCATATGAGATCTCAAAGCCCAGCTCCACAGGACATACTTCCTGCAACAAGGCCATACCTGAAAATAGTGTCACTTTCTACGGACCAAGCATTTATACACATGCATCTATGGGGGCTACAACTTTCATACCACCACATTATCTGTTCATTGAATTTTACTCTAAAATCATGTATTGTCCTCATCATTTCTATCAGCCTTAAGTTTTGGTTATCTTAGACATTACACAGTCTAAGACATTAGTCTATGCTATGAGTTCATTCTTTTAGTGAGTTGTTCCTATGTATTGTCTTTAAACTCCTTGGATTGTTTGGTTAAGTTTTTGATAGTTTTGAAATTTTTATATGTTTAGTTTCACCTAAGTAACTCTCATTGGCAAACACATATACAAGAATAAGGATTCTGGGTGAGATACTGGCTTCATCTTTCAAGTATTAGGTAATTTTTGCCATGGGAAAATTGGACTTCTTTCGGTAATTTTGTGCCTGACTTGGCAGAGTAGAATAGAGCAAAAGAGAAGCTGTGAATATCAGGCTAAACACAGAAGTTGGATTTTGTTTAAGTACAATGAGGTCAAATTGATAAGGTGACTGGGTTGGTGTACCAGTCTTGCATCCTTGTCCAATCTTGTATTTGATGGGTAGATCTTCTGGTTGTGGTCAGTTTGAGGAAAGGGAGAATCAGGCAGCTTCTCCTGGCTAGACACTAAAGAAGGATATGTAGCATCTATCCTTGACAAGGATATGACAGGAGCCTATAGATTAGAAGTAAACTGGTTAGAATTCAGAGGAAGCCCAGTGGTTTGCTAGTATATACCTTTGGTTGGTCAGGCCCATCTGGAGTTCTGCATGTAGAACTAGACTTCAGGATTGTAGAGAGTTTATTAAAATAAGGATTAGTTGTAATCACCTAGACCATGAAGTAGGACATGTGGGATCTAGCTGGACATGTAGGTTGTTTGTGGTATGTGAGGAACTTGTAGTTTAGTGCCATGCTGGATGACTCCTGTGGCCACCTAGAGGAGGGGATGGTGTAGGCATGGGTAGCCTGATTCTCCTGGAACACTCAGTCAGTGGCCCATGTTATATCTGGGGACTTGGCTATGGCAGTGGAGGATTATGCGGACTTACTTGGCTAGCCCAAATAAATGATTATATAGGATATAGCTATGTGAAGACTTTAAATGTTGGATACTTATTTTTATGTTAGAATCAATACACCTTAACCATGGGTTGGATTAGGAATAGAAAAAAAAGGTAATGAAGCCAACGATAACAACAAGGATTTGTTCTTTTAAGTAAGCACATTAGAAAGGGAAATTTTTCTTTAAAAAATGACAGAGAAAGCAGAATCTCAATAGTTTAGTTTGATCATGCAAGGTTTGAAAATTTATTAAGTCTTCTGAAGAAATGATAATAGCCAATAATTTGAATTTTTTTTTGTATTTTTCTTCAACTGCTGAATTTGAATCAATACAAAAATTGATGAAACAACTTGTTTAGAGTATTTATTCTTTTTTGCATTCCTTGGTCATCATGGACTACATGGAACTGTAGTGGCATCCCTCTAATTCATCTATGTGTTAGGGTGATATTCCTGAAACAATGGGATACTAAGGAGTTAGTGTCCTGTTTATGATCCAGACAGGAACTAAATTGACAAACATGTCATTAGAATGAATGATACTAAAGGAAAATGCAGTAATGTCTAATCATCTCTCGAGGATTCGAAGAGAGGTATGCAGGTAGCACCTGCTGATGTTGAAATAAGAATCTCAATTCACATTATAAAAAGTGATAGACAATAAGCAGAATATCTTTACAAGGAAAGAAAGAAATCACTGCATGTGACATTTGGAGCAATTGACAACTACATGAGTGGACCAAAAACAATAAAGGAAACTATCATGACATAGGCAAGAGATGTAATCAATTTCCTAGTTTCCCCTGAAGAACAATAGCAAGTGGAAAAATTAGATGATTAAGTTTTGTGTTCAAATAATCACTTTGCAATAATGTCAAGAATAGATTACAATTTGTTCTTTTGAAATACTATTCCCTAAACAGTACGTGCCTTACCTAAAATATTCAAGACTGCCACTAAGAACACAAGAAAACTGCGTTTAATAGAATATAAGGAAATAGTCATGTGAAGATATATACAACTTTGTAAAAGCTTTGAATGGTCCAAGTGTATATGAGTGATAATACTTATTTTTCCTATATTTTTTATTCCCTTTTATGTGTTTAGTGAGTGAACAAAAAAAAAAATGTGCCCTTCATTGGTTGGTACTCTAAGCATGTATTTAGTCTACTTGTTGAAAAAAACTATTGTTAAACAGAGTTCAGGTGAAAGATATTAGTGACTCAGATTAAGAGGGCGGTCATGAACTAATTGGAAAATAAATAGATAGAGCTTAGAGATTAATTGTTAATGGGAGGCAAAAAAAGCAATGAAGTCAAGGAAGATTTCTGAAGCTATAGTTGGGCAAGCAAATTAATAATGCCTATTTGTTAGACAGATAATTGGAAGAAGGCTACACTTAAGAAGGACATTTAATGATAGTTTGATTCAGAGTCAGTAGATGCAAGCACCAAGTACTTCTCTTTCCAATTAGACAATATCAATTACAGAATTCATGCTCTTTGCTGCGCTCCTGAGTTAGTACTTCAGATAAGGCATATTTGCTATCTGAGATCAACTATCGGCCTTTCACATGGTATTTTCACAAAGGTACAGAAGCTATAAACCAATTTTAAAATAAAGCAAATAGGAAAGGACATTTGAATAAATGTATCATTTTATAATAATTTTTAGTGCTGAGAGCCTCCCCCATCCTATGTCTCTTGGGAAAGGATATGTCCTAAACCTCTAGAGGCTTGAGGCTCCAGGGTGGGGGGGATATAGGAGGGAACCTTCTCAGAGGTAAAGGGGAGGGAAGATGGGAAAAAGACCTCTGTGAGGGGAGACAGAGAGGGAGTGCAGCATTTGTGATATATATGAAATAAAAAATTAATAAAAATAAATTTTAAATTAAAATGTAAACAAAATACCAAAGATCTGCAAAATAATAAAGATATATTTATATTATATTTATATCTATGAATTTAAAAATGAATACTGGCAAACTGGTAGAAAATATTAATTGTTAGAATTAACATTAATTGTAAGAATAACTTTGAGGAAAAAATGTAGTTAAAAGATAAAATTTACCTGGATTTCATAATGTACAATAGTAATTTCAGCACACAGAATGTTGAGTTATGAGCATCAAACCCAAATGTCCCATCAGGTTGTACTGTGAGACCCAGTCTCAAAAAAAAAAAAAAAAAAAAAAGTAAGTATACTCAGAAAAGGCAAACTACCACCTAAAAACAATAAAGAATTGCACCTTAATTTCAGTCTAGGGTCTTATATTTCACAAAATTGTATATTGGTTATGAGAATAAAATAAAAGTCTCATTCAGTATATCATATAGAAAATTAAGATGTTTAGTTACAGAGAGATAAAACTTTAAGCTCAGGATCACAAAGCCTTTGTAACAGATATTAGATAGGATTTATTACCTCTAGATTTCTAGGTCACCACCATACTGTCTCTACATGTTCATGAGCACTCACACACTGGCAGCCTAAGTGGAAGATCCACAAGAAAAACAGAGGCCAACTTATTGTGTTGGAAATAATTGTTACAAATCATGGAATTAGTTTTTATATAATATAGTTTTAACAAAGTCCTTCCTTGCTTTCCCTATTATCAGTACTCGAAGTCAACACTTGAGAGTCTAATAATATACCCACTATGTGAGAAGATAGTCTAATAATATACCCACTATGTGAGAAGACACTTTTTCTTCATCAGCTTGTAAGGTTGCTCAGGGAATATAATGAAATTATCAGTGAAGATAAGACTTAATTTAAGATAATTCAATATTCATGTATCCTAACTCACAATGATAAATTGCGGGGCATAATAGCAGACTTCCCTATAGTTCTGCTTTAAATAGCATACTTCATTAGAACTTTCTAAATATTTATAGACCATTAAATATTTGAAATGAAGATTGGAGGTGGAAGGAGAGAACCTTAAAATTAGAGTGTTAAAATATTCAACTAACTGATGGAGGAGAAATTTTAAAAATAAAGGCTCTTTAAATTACCCAGTAAAACAATCCCAAATGCATTCTCAAAGAATCAAAATAATCTCATGAATAGAAAATACAGCTTCCCAGGAAGAAAAGAAATGGAAAATTGATGGACTGATTGTTACATTATGTCCATCTTTATCTCAGTGGGTACATGTGAATAAATGCATTGGAACAACCCTGAGACACACATTCTTGCAACTAACTTAAATGGCCACATGCTTTACTTGGGAACATTTGGGTATTTTCTTGAGTGTTACAAAATTAGAACATAAAGTTTCAAATACAGTTATATTTGTCACAGAGATGTGCTGATTTGGTGATTTATTAAAATTCCCTGTGATGTGTTACATGTATTCACTCTCAGAATCTCACACTCTGAAACCCTCCTACTCAGTAACATACTTGGTCTCAAAAATGCACTCCTCTGCTTTTGGCTTTGCTGGTCTTATACAACTTTTAGGGCCAAAGCAACCACAGTTGATATAGAATTGCTTAGAAAATTTTCAAGTAGAAAGGGGAGGAGAAATTAAAACTAACTTTGACTTCCCCTATGTATATTTCTTCTGAGAGTTTTTAAATTCTTGAAAGGAACAGGATAAAAACACTTGAAAAACCAAACTGGCTTGGAAAAATAGTCCTTAAAGTTTAGTAATATTTCATTTCCTTTTCATGTAATTCATAATTACATATAGAGAAGAAAAAGTGAAGCACTTTGGATTTATAAACCAGAGGAAGACTAATATGACTAGTAGAGTTGGGAAGTTTGGGGGACATTTTATCCTGAAAGCAAATTATAACACATGAAAGCCAATTCCCCAATATGGTCCTCAAGAGGACCCTGAAGAAGTGAGACAGATAAAATTACCCAACAGATCGGCAGATTGACAGACAAACAGAAGTTAGGCATAAAGGACAAAAAAAAAAGAGAGAGAGAGAGAGAGAGAGAGAGAGAGAGAGAGAGAGAGAGAGAGAGAGAGA
>JADRCD010214422.1:524-14213 GCA_019843815.1 Montemys delectorum | reverse complement strand
AGAGAGAGAGAGAGAGAGAGAGAGAGAGAGAGAGAGAGAGAGAGAGAAGACAAAAAAGAAAGTGATTAAAGAAAGAAAAGTAGGAAGTGAGACATGTTTTATAAATGTGATTTAGGGCAACTGGTAAAATTTGAATATTGACTTTACATTAGAGCATTAGCACTATAAAATGGGCAAGTCCTTGAATTGACAATCACACAGAAGAAGAGGTTGTCACTATTTTTCAGATGTATATATTAATATAGAGCTGTCCAGGCATGAAAGTACACACTACTGGGTTCTATTGAGAGCTGAGGGCTGTCTGGGCTACATGGCTACACTCTACCTCTGAAAAGGAAATAAAGAAGAGGAACAGAGGGAAGGAAAGACTTTCCAAAAATTATAAGAACACATAAAAGTGATCAAGAAAAGTAGCATAAATATAAACAATTAGATTATTCTTAGAAGTGTTCAATATATCTAAATTGGTTCTAAATTTATTTATTGAAAATCTTATTGCAGACAGATGTTTGAAGTATTAAGGACTCTTTAATGTTAAATACAAAGTAGTCAGAAAAAAATTACAACAAATTTATATATGAATGGGTTCCTCAGGTATTTAAGACAGTGTATATAAAGAAATAGAAAACAATTGGGAAATGAATACACTAAAATATAATTAATCTTGACTGTCAACTTGATTGTATCTTCAAATGAGTGAAACAAAGCTCCTGGGCCCTTCTGTGTGGAATTTTTCTGATAAGACAGTTTGAAGAAAGAAGACCCACCCTAAATACGGGAAGAAGCACCCTCTGCAATAGCTGAGACAAAAGCATAAAGAGGAGGGAAACTTTATCTTTTGCCTGCTTTCATTCTCACTGGCACATTCAGCCATCGTGTTGGTACAAAATTTGCTTGTCAATATTAGAGCCAACGTTTTCAAGATTTCAATGTAGATGGAACACCAACAGCTATCAAGTAATCATCTAGGCCTTTAGTGACAGGAAGGGTTTATGCCCTGAATTCCATAAATGTGTGTGTGTGTGTGTGTGTGTGTGTGTGTGTGTGTGTGTGTGTATGTGTGTGTGTGTGTGTGTGTGTATGTGTGTGTGTGTGTGTGTGTGTGTGTGTGTGTGTGTGTGTGTGCATTCATTGATTCTTCTCTTTCACAAGACCCTGGATAATGCAGTTGTATAGATTTTAGTTGAAACTATTAGTACGTAATTATGACGCTGAATTATAACTGTGTCTCTGTCAATACTAGCTGCATGATCTTGGGAAAATTAACTATTTCATGACTCAATTCAGTATCTATTAAATATGGGTAATAAACTGTGAACATGAGAAAAGTCTTGCTGAATTAATCCTTAAGGATGAAAAATGTAAGGTCTTATTACAAATGACTCAGAAGAAGTGCTAAGTCAATTTTTAAATGCCTTTTAAAAAGTAGAAAGTCGGGTTAATAATTATGGTTAAAAAGTCTTAAGTAAAAAGTAGATAATCAATCCTAAGAAAAAGAAGACTAAATGACTGACTAACTAGCATTTACTTGTGTGATCTATATGCTTCAAATTTAAATTGATCATCCTCAAAATCAATATAGAATTAGAATATAGACAATTTAGTAACAACAAAAAGATAATAATACCTGTTTTGCAGAGATAGAAAACTTTTCTTATTATTAAATTCTAAAATAATCAGCCTAGGAAGCATAAAATGATCTAGGAGAAATAATGTCCTTAGCAATATTGCTATAAAGTATCTCCATACAAATTTTGCAATTCCTTGAGAAAAACTACGGGAATGCTATTTAAAAAACAAAGCAAAACTCAAAGTAGCTATTCCCAATATAATCAAAGTAAAAATATATCATCTATATATTGCTTTGAAAATTAATTTTATCTAAGAATACAACATTCAGTGTCTACATGGTTCCACAGATGTCCTTTCAGAAATACCACTTCACTTAGAAGGGCTTAAAGAAAAATCAAAAGGCAGAGCAGTAAAATGTCCTACCATCTAGTCAATGACCCCCAAATCAAATGTTGTTTCTTGCTTCTTGAAGCTTGATCTTAACACAGCAAAAGTTCTGGTACTTGCACAATGTTCAGTCACTATTTTCTTAAAGGTTTTGCCTTGGATGGATTTCCAGCATTACTATGGTTTTGGTTCTCTTTGACCAGAGCAGGTAATTCAATAGTAAAACGTGTAAGTTACAACTACCAGGTTATGTAAACACATACATACTATACATATACATACAAAGAAACATACACCCACACACGAACACACACATACACAGAAACACATACCTCTTTTTGAAATGCAGACATGGCAAATTATGGATCAAAACTATCACCTTCTTTTTAATAATTACTTAAAATATACCTATTAGAATAATTTCCAAATCAGAGATCCATGTGTTCTCTGATCAGAGACCATTAATTATTCTTCTTATAGTTTAACACATTATATTTATAAACATATACATGTGTATATCCATATATATGTAATAACAGTTAATGAAAAGAGGCCATGAAATTGAAATTGAGAAAAAAAAACACATATGGGAGAGATTGAAGGAAGGCAAAAATTTAATTATAAATCCAAAGAAGTTTGAACCTTATGTTTTTATTATGGTATGAGAAACCCACAGCCATTGTATTCTAAATTGAGACCAACTCAATACTTCCCACTAAAATCAGAGAAAAAAACCATGGTTTTCCACTATCCCTACTTGTTTGAATATTGTGCCCAAAGCACTAGTTAGTGTAATAATGCATGAAAAAAGTAAGCAAGTGATTTAAAGAGGAAAGGAAGTCAAATTATCCCTCTTTTGCAGATAGTATGATAGTCATGAATAATCTCAAAATTCCACTAGAAAACTTCCAGAAATGATAACTAATTTTAGCTAAAAGATGGCATGAAAAAATCTAGATACCATTTTCAAATCTTGAGAAAGCGATTGTGGACACACTCTCATTTACAATAGCCTTCGAAACAGTATTTGAGAGAAACCTAACGAAGGATATAAAAGACCTCTGCAATTAAATATTTAAATTTGAAGAAAGAGATCAAGACACAAGAAAACTTTAATGTATTGTGAAATAACACAAACATACACACACACACACACACACACACACATACACACACACACATTAACACACAAACACCTCTAAAAACAGTCAACAAAAATTAAAAAAAAAAAAGTCCGTTAAGAAATAGATTATGGCCGGGCAGTGGTGGTGCATGCCTTTAATCCCAGCACTTGGGAGGCAGAGGCAGGCAGATTTCTGAGTTCGAGGCCAGCCTGGTCTACAGAGTGAGTTCCAGGCCTACACTGAGAAACCCTGTCTTGAAAAATCAGAAAAGAAAAAAAAAAGCAACAGACTATGAATCTGAACAGGAAGTTGACAATAGGAAAAAAAAGCATTATAGGGTAGGAACAAAATAGCTAAGAAATATCTTTAAAAAGTAGAAATACCTGTGAAAATAGTCATCATCCCTAGCAATCTGAAAAAACTAAAACAACTTTCAAATTTCAGCACAGTTCCATTGTCATTTTTTTAAATTTTCCTTGACATTTTACCTAAATATTTTACAGTCCAGTCTTTATCGCCCTCCAGATTCGCGCTCTGACTGTTCCTCATTCCATACCTCCTCCCCTGTCTCCAAGAGGATGCTCCCACTCCCCTACCTTCAAGCTATGAGACCTCCCTACTCCCTGGGACCTCAAGGCTCTCCAGGGTTTACATATGTCTTCTCTCACTGAGGCTAGAAAAAAGAGTCCTCTGCTGTATATTTGTTGGGGCCTCATATCAGCTGGTGTATGCTGTCTGATTGATGGCACAGTTTCTGAGAGATCTTGGGGGTCCAGGTTAGTTGAGACTGCTGGTCTTCTTATAGTGTCACCTTCCTCCTCAGATTCTTCCAAATTTTCCCTTAATTCAACCACAAGGGTCACCAGTTTCTGTGGATTGGTTGGGTGTATATATTTGCATCTGACTCTTTCACCTGCTTATTGGGCATCTCAGAGGACAGTCATGCTAGGCTCCTGTTTGTAAGCACACCACAGCATCAGTAATAGTGTCAGGCCTTGGGGCCTCCCCTTGAGCTGACTGACAATTTGGGCCTGTCACTGGACCTCCTTTCCATCAGGCTCTTTTCCATTTTTGTCTACTCAGTTCTCTCAGACAGGAAAATTCTAGGTCAGAGTTTTTGACTGTGGGATGGCAACCCCCTATCCTTCCGCTTGATGCCCTATCTTTCTACTGGAGGTAGGCTCTACAAGTTCCCTCTCCCCACTGAAGGTCACTTCATCTAAGGTCCCTCCTTTGAGTCCTGAGAATCTCTCACCTCCCAAGTCTCTGGTTCATCCTAGAGGGTCCTCCCACCTCCCATCCGCTAGGTTGCATATTTCTATTCACTATGCTGGCCCTTGGGGCTTCCCATCTGTACTCCTCCCAATACCTGATCATGTTCACTTTTTCTTCTTCCCTCCAACCTCCCACCAAGGTCCCTCCCTTCCTCTGCCTCCTATGACTGTTTTCCTCTCCCTCCCATATACTAGCTAGCATACACTAGCTGATCTGAGGCCCTTGATCCAAATATAGCAGAGGACTGCCTGGTCAGGCCTCAGTGAGAGAAGAAGCACCTAACCCTGGAGAGACTTGAGGTCCCAGGGAGTGGGGAGGCCTGGGGGTGTGTCTCTTGGAGACAGGGGGAGGAGGAATGAGATGGAGAACTGTGGGAGGACAGACTGGAAGGGGGTAACTACTGGACTGTAAAAAAATAAAGGTAATTAAAATAATAATAATAATAATAATAATAATAACAATAACAATAATAACAATACTGGCAGGTAGGACTTTAGAGGCCAGTACCAAGGCACAGGTCATGTAAAGTGAAATGTGGAGAAAGGGATTTAATTTTGAAGAGAAAAAAAATACAGAAGAAATGGGAGTAAGGAAAGATTAAAAAAATGATAAGGCTAAATCTATTTTGATGGAAAAGATATATTTTTTGAATCGTCTTCATTGTTTTCCAGGGACAACAGAAATAGTAATAGATTATCTTAGCTCTATAAGCCAGATGTTTAGAATTTATTTAGAGGTATGTAACTATTCAGAACTATCTCTACTCTCATAAAAGCTAATTTTTTGAAACATATAGGCCTACTGGTTTTAAAGAAATAGTAATTCAAAATTAAACGGTAGGGGAAAGTTTACTCAAGACTATCAAAGTAAAGGAGATTGAATCCACTCCATGATATGTACTAAAGAAAATAAAAGTTGAGGGCCATGATAGCTAAGAAAGAGAATAAGTTGCCTATCACAATGGCAACTACTAAGATAAGTAATCAAAAGTAATATAGTTCTGGATAAACAGTCTAACAAGATTCAGCATAGAAGATTATTATATATTCAGTGTATAGAATTTGCCTCAAACTGCATTATGGGGATTATTGCTACAAGTGGGTAACGTAAATCTAAAGGCAAGGCCTACCTGAGAGAAAGGGTGAAAGAAGCCTGAGTAATTTTGATCAAAGGCAGCCCAAAGCAAAGCCTGTTTCTTGATTTTGTAATCCTAATGGAGTAAAATAAAAATGAAAACACAAAAAGGAAATCTAGATCCATTAGAGAAAGCAATTAAGTTTTTTTTACAACTTTGGAAGACAATGAACTTTCTAAAAATAGAGTAATCCAAGCCCAGAGTGCAGTCCGTACTCAGTAAAAAGACATGCTTAATATCTCATGTTGACTTCAAATGCTATTAGGAAGAATATTAATAGTGCCAAGAAATACATCATGAAATCAAGAAATACATGTTCTGTGCTTGTTCTAGATTGCACTAAGAAGCCAAACTACATTTTAAAACTACATTTTCAGCTTAATAGCATTTTAACTAGTAAGAGTGTGTATATGTGTGTGTGTGTGTGTGTGTGTGTGTGTGTGTGTGTGTGTGTGTTGGAGGGGGTTTAGGGAGGGAGGGAGCACACATTTGCTTGTTTGCTTTCTGTTATTTAGATCATTTTTAAGTGTGGGCATATGGTAATTGAGTTGTAATGTCTCAGCCTCTTTGAAAGGAAGATGGAATATGAAACAAGTCTCCAAATAGCTCAATCCAGCTAAAGTGGGCCGTAAAAGGGAGGGAAATATTCTATTTACCATCTTTCTCCTTGGAAAAATGCCATTTCCAGGGAGGTCAAAATCCTATACTCCCATGCCAGTCAGAATTAGAACAATCTATTCAATTGTCCTTTATGAGCCCAAACAACTGTTAGATCTCTGTAGAAATTGTGTGGATCAGCAAGTATTTGGAGGAAGCAGCTGTGCTTGGTGGTTGCTCAACTCTGTTAATGTGGCTAATGGCTCCAACATGTACACCAGAGAAAGAAGCAGTGTGTTCTGCTCTGGAAAGGGACATCTTTCCTCACTCCTGGTTTTCATTCTTCACATGGATTTAGCATATATTTGAGTACATGTATTTTTGTGTATATACACATGCACAGATGCTTTGGACATACAAGTTATCCTGAAGTATGTATTATTAAGGTAGTTACACACATTTCTTCTCTGATCCCCATTCATCCAGGAAAAACCAAAGAGTATATGTGATGCCTTTTGTTTGGAAAAAAATGAATAACAACATAAAAGATCATCATTCAAAGACTTGCTTGCTTCTAGTATATTTCTTACTGAACTTACTAAGCTCTCTAAAGGCTAATTTACTGCAAAAGTTCTAATCAGCTCAAAGCAAAACACAAAGCCACCTTGGTTGTTCTGAAATAGCAACCACAAAGAAACAGCTAAATTAATAATGCAGAAAAAAGTAACTGGATGTGAAGGATGGAAAAAGAGTCTGGAATAGGGTAAAGAATAAGCAGAGGAAGATTTTTCAAAAGGCCCCTTTGCATCTATATCAGTCATTCTGGGTGATAAATTGCTAGCTTCAATGAGAGGCATTGTTTAGTGGCTTCTGAATATGAATGAGCTCCTGATCTACACTCTTTGGGCTCCAAAGAATGTAGAACTGGCTGACAAGTATTTCAGCTGGAAGACTAGCTTAAGTTTCTAACTGGCACTAAAATTGTTAATGTGATTTCCAGAAACCAGCAGGAATATTTCTGTTTCTTTAACCAGGTACTTAACTTGCTCTGACTGAACAAGTTGGGGTCTCTGACTCATAGGTGTGCCCAAAAGACCTAGTTCCCAACTTTTTTTTGGGGGGGGACAGTTTCCAAATAATTTTATTCAGAATTTTGTGTTTATTTCCTGAATCAATAAATGTTATACAAAACAATGTAAAAATGGCTACCATTTTCTCTCCTCTGCCCCCCTCACCTGGGAACAATTCCCTGGACAACCTTATTCAGAGCTTTTCCCTGTAGATTTGGTCCAGCAAATGAGGCCAGCCATGTTTTAGCCTCTTGTCTCACTTTTGGAGATTTGGCTGCAGTAGGAAAGCCTTTAGGAATGAGATGACTAGGTTAAGGAAATGCATTAGTGTTTGGGGGGAGGAGACAGCCCCTGGGGCAGAGCCTACCCCAAAGAAAAGGGTGTCTAGAATGTTCACAGTTCCTTCTTTTTGCCTCAAAAAGTGATGTTTTTCAAAGAGACATTTTATTGAGAGAGAGAGAGAGAGAGAGAGAGAGAGAGAGAGAGAGAGAGAGAGAAAGAAAACCTAAAACAAAACAAAAAATCAAAACAAAAACAAGATGTCCATCCCTTGGCTCCCTTCCCTCCCCACATCCTGCTGTCCCTCGGCCACCCCAGAACTGAATCCTGTGCTAGAGCCAGGTAGCAGGACAGCCCCTCAAATGAGGTCAGCAACGTTGAGGGGCATCTCTTTAATGGAGGTGTTGTAGAAAGTCTCAATGTCTCAAAGAGTCCTCTTGTTTTCCTCTATCACCACGTTAATAGCCACACCCTTATGGCCAAACCAACCACCTCAATCAATTCTGTGGATGTAGTTTTCCCTGTTGGTGGGAAAGGTCATAACTGATGACTAAGGAGACCTGTTTCACATAAATGCCTCTGGTCAACAGGTCAGTGGTAACTAATACTCTGCTAGAGCCAGACTGAAACTCCCTCAGGATCACATTCCGTTTCTTTGGGTCAAACATGAAATGATTATAAACTTCAAAAATACAAATAAAAATCCATCAAAAGATGATGGCCACACATATCTTCTTAAAATGTAACAAACCAGAAATTCCCAATTCTGCTCCTCAAAACCCAATGCTACCTTCACCTGCTCCACTGACAGAGTATAAATCTGTTGGTTGCCAGTGCATAGCAAAGCCACTGCGCTAGATCATCCTTTAGGTGAAAAAAACGGTTTATTGAGGAGCAACCCCTTAGACTGTCTCCTAGCAGCAGCTGTGACCAGCAGGAAAGCAAGGCAAAGATTATATAACAAAGGGCCACAGACACTTGAACATAACATACTTTTCACAATTCTAGAAATTAGTATTTGAGCTAGAAACTGCTGGCTGCCTTTAATCTGTAGCCTCTCTCCTTGGCTTGTCTTCTTTGGACATTTGTGGGGCAGTAGGCTGTGCAAGCAACCTGGTCTTGGTCGAGCAAAAGGTCTGGAACTCCAGAGACCAGGTGGGTGGTAATTTCTGCCTGCATGGGGTAGGTGTTCAACCTTGCCTTCTGGGCCCGTGGCTTGTGTTGCAGTGACAGCCCCCTCCCTCCACAGGAGAGATGTGTGATATCGGTCACATATTAGCAGCAGCAAGCCTTCCTACATTCACATAAGGTTTCCCCAAGCTCTCAGTCCAAACCAATGAGAAGTACCTGCCCTCGAACCCTGAATCACCCCCGAAACTTTTTATAAATCCAATCCAGGGAATTAAAAGGGTTCGAGAACTATTCGGTCATCCAAGCCTTTTGTTCTAAGAGCTGTAACACTTGGGAAGAGGTCTGCTCTCAGGAAACCTAGCTGGAAGCTGCACCACACTCCTCACTGGCTTCTCGGCCTCTCATCTGCCCAGCCCCCAGCCCAATCCGACTCAGTGTAGGGCCACTCAGAGTAACTGAGTGACCTGGAAGGCACAGCAGAGACAGAGGTGAAACCAGGTGCAGCAGCAGAAGCTACAGAAGTGACTTCTCCTCCCTGCCCACGCTCACTTCCCTTCACAGGAGTTCTCGGATCAGGCAGGGCCAGAGATCTCCCTGGAAAGTCTGGTACACAGGCCCACAGACCTTCACATATGTATTGGGCCTAATGTCATCATTGTATAAAGACTCCAGACCCATTGGATAAGGACTCGTGGTAATGACCTCATTTAATCTTCAGTATGCCTCAAAAGACTCCATGTCAAATGGAGCCACAGTCTGAAGTTCTCAGCATTGCTTCTGTGGGATTATGACTTTTAACATGTGAATTTGGGACGTGGAAGTACGATGAGTCAACCTAGGGTAAAGCTCTTTCATGCCTCTTACTGTTTTGTGTTCTCACATCTTGGCTGACAGTTTCTGAAGGTCCGAACAGGCACAGGAACCGAACTGTGATGAACACTGAAACTCTAGACAGACTGAATAAATGTTAAAGGAACTCGATTGGTGCAAGAGGAAACATCTCACAAAATAATTGTATTTCTTATTGAATATAAATATTATCTATTCTTCAACTATTTTCAAATAAGATAGTTTTCTATCCATTATCTGTGGACTCCTCAACTTTTGACCTTATCAATGCTCAAGTTTAGTATAAACTCAGGTTCATTTTATCTCGAGTTCACTTAATGGTGGTGGTGTTTGGGAAGCAGATTATCATTGTGGTGTATAATGAGTTATCCATTGAAAAAGTTACAACCTGTATGCTTAAAAAAGTAATAATTTCTTGAGTTCTTTGTATATAGTGGATATTAGCCCTCAGTTCAGAATACCCAAGATACAATTCAAAGACCACATGAAGCTCAAGACAAAGGAAGAGCACAGTAGTGATGCTTCGGTCCTTCTTAGAAGGGGGAAGAAAATACTCATGGGAGGAAATATAGAGACAAAGTGTGGAGCAGAAACTGAAGGAAAGGCCATCCAGAGACTGTTCCACCTGGGGATCCATCCCATATACAGCCACCAAACCCAGACGTTATTGTGGATGCCAAGAAGTACATGCTGACAGGAGCCTGATACAGCTGTCTCCTGAGAGGCTCTGCCAGAACCTGATAAAAACAGAGCTGGATGCTCACAAGCAACCATTGGACTTAGCATGGGGCCCCCAGTGGAGGAGTTAGATAAAGGACGAAAGGAGTTGAAGGGATTTGCAACCCCATAGGAAGAACAACAATATCAACCAACCAGACACCTCAACTAAAAGGGTTTAGTTCCCTGGGACTAAACCACCAAGCAAAGAGTACACATGGAGGGACCCATGCTTCAGCTACACATGTAGCAGAGGATGGCCTTGTCTGGCATCAATGGGAGGAGAGGCCCTCGGTCCTGTGAAAGCTTGATGCCCCAGTATAGTGGAATGCCGGGGCGAGGAGGCAGAAGTGGGTGGGTAGATGTTTAAACACCCTCATAGAAGCAGGAAGCGGGAGGAGGGGATAGGGGGTTTGCAGGAATGGGAAAGGGGAAGGAGATAACCTTTAAAATATAAATTAAAAAAATCCAATAAAAAATAGTAATAATTTTATTCCACATTCTAACAGCCCAGAAAGACATTATGGTTTCCATTTCCAGATTAGATAGAAAAAAATCATTTTAGCTAATTTATGTAAACTTAGTGCCCCACCCAAACTATCAGTCATTTTAGGGACACTATGAACTCACCCTTTGTTTTCTACTATATCTTCCTTTATTCTTTTTCATGTGTGTGTGTGTGTGTGTGTGTGTGTAAAGCAAATTTAATAAGTAGTTTTCTTGCTTTTTAAAGTAAGAACTAATGACAGATCCAATACAATTAATTCTGCACCATGAGTCTAGGGACAATCTTATGAGTATAAAAGACATTTGAAATATTACCAATTTAATCTATACATTCCAGAATGAAAAATACTTCTTTTCAGAAACAAAATATTCAGCAGAAGTATCTTGCTTGAATATGATAACTATTTGGCTACCACGTGCTCATTTAACCTCAGGGAATAAGGTAAAATTTCCCTGTGCAGAGTGGAAAATAAACATCATATTTTATTCTGGGAATAGGATCAAATGCTGAGTCAATGTTTCCTGATTCACTGTTCTGTTTCCACAGAATTTTCTAATTAAGGATGATACAGAAAGCATATAGCCATTTATATAAATTAGAAACTACTTAAGCTAAACTTACTCTGCACACACACACACACACACACACACCCACACACACACACACACTCAGGCGCACGTGAATACCACAGAGTCTGTTCATCCAGGAATATAGTAACTGAAACTGGCAAATGAGTATTCTAGAGTGCAAAAGACGGTTCAGCAGCTCTATCAGGTTAGCAATCAAGTAAAAGAGAATTATAGAAATATGTAAAAAGAATTCAATTACAAGAAACAATTACCTGATGATTAAGTAAAATTGTATTTAATATAGGACATTGAGTGTTTGCAAAATTTTAGATTTCAAAGACTTAGTTTCGGGACCAGACTCACAGTTTGAATTCTAGAGAAGTCTCTGATAAATGAGTAATTGAAAGTGTCACTGTCTCTGTCACTATCATAAATGTTAGGGCATGTGATGGCCGTATCACTGTGGTATGGAAGATCACTATTATGTAATATCACAAAAACAAAAGCCTTCATTACATTGTCAGTATGTTATAGCCTCTGAAGCTTGAGACTGCTCTCTGGAAATAAAAGGAAGAAATAAACATATGACTATGCTTACCTTATTTGGGGAAAACAACTAAAGCAGCAGAAACATGACCTGTGCCTCAGTTCTAAGTCATGTGCTAATACAAACACTTTGAAGAAAATTTCGATGCTTAGTACAATGACAAATGTATTTTAGGAAGTTAATTTTAACCATTAAGCCTCTATAATTTAGTAAAAAAAGACAAGTACCCTCTGCCACATACTCTGTGAGGGACATGTCAGCCACAACCCAAGGAGGAAAACATACTGTACATATAAACTTTTATGTGCACTTTATAGTACACATAGATCTCACAAAAGCCATGATGTATCATAAGAACCAATACACCATAGCAGAGTTTCTGAACCTTGGAAAATTGATGCCTTGGCCTGAATACTACAAGCAGCATTCTTTGCTTCAGTCCACTAAATGCCACAGATATTTATCCATTTATCCTTTCACTTTAGGTACAAGAGTCAAAGGATGTTTTGTAGACATGTTAAAAAGTGCTCTTTAGGGAAAAAAATGAAACAAAATTTAAAAACATTATATAACATTATATAATATTATATAACAGTTGAGCCTTACTTTGCATTCAAAAATTAATTTCAACACAAATCTCATGTGCCTTGAGCAATAGTCATATAAAGAAGCATTATAGATTATATGCATATATGAATACATTATGTTTTTCTACATGAATATATATATATGGTGTCACATATATAATATGTGATCCTCTACACACACACATATACATATATATGTGTGTATATATATAATTTATATATATAAATTATTACAGATATGTAGAGCAAAGAGCAATAAAAACACCTTCAAAGATAGCTCTAGGAGAGAAAAATTCAAGCACAGGATGGAGTTCATACTCAGGACTTTCTGACAGTTAATTTTATGTGTCAACTTGAGTAGTTTATAAGATTTAGCCAATTAGCATTTGTAATATACTTGGGATGATATTGATACTAACATTTGCATTAACAGACTTGATAGTATGAATTGTCATCCTTGATGTTGGTGGACCTTATCTAGTCAATTGCAGACGTGACGGACCAGGCTCAATAAGAAGGCATGCTTCCTTCTGATTAGTTTAACTAAAACAATGCACGTTTCAAGACTTTGGGCTACTGAGAACAGTTCCTCAAGTTCTCAGGTTTTTACACGTTGACTCTTTTGTCTCTAGCTTGTAAATTATAAACTGAAAATTGTCTCTGACCTTGGTCATCTGAACCCATTCCCTCTACTAAATGTATGCATAGACCCTGTTGGTCCTGTTTCTCTTAGCTTTATTAAGTTGACTAGACATGTTAATCTGTGAACTAGAACAGGATAGTTTGCCTCTCTGAGCTTCAATTTTCATAACTGTGAAAGTGAGGTTTATGAAAACTCTAATATCCTAAGAATACTGTGGTACTCAAGTGATAAAATATTGTAGTACCTTTTGCATATAATATATAAAAAAAACTGTCTGTATTTTTAAAGTGTCTTGCTTACCAGAAAATCCATCATGAATACCTGGGTTTAAGTATCTACAAACTTTTTCCATCTAATGAAAGTTCTTCTATATCTTCCAATTAATATAATATGATGGTTATTTTTATTTATAGTTTTCATCTTTTATAAAGATGTAGAAGAGATAAACATTCAAATATCAACAAGTTTTTAATTTTTATAAGGATTATTTTTGAATTGGAGATCTTAAAGTAAATAATTATTGGACATTAAATATTTTTCCATCCCTAACTATAAATACTGAATGTTTCTGTAAATGGGAGTAATTCAGCAGTTTAGAAAATAATCACAGTGAAAACCAACAAGATTCAGTTGACAATTTCTTCTTTTAGATTTCCTCGAATATACCCTAAGCTAGAAGACACAGATTTGTTTTTTTTT
>JADRCD010214421.1:5669-28257 GCA_019843815.1 Montemys delectorum | reverse complement strand
CTGAAGGGAGCACAGTACTGTTCTGGATGGTGGGAGGGTACTCTTGGAGCCTGATGGATGACCTTCTCTTCTAGCTGTACCTCTCTCTTCCCTCTAGTTCTCCCTCCATCCTTCTCATCTTGCTGTTTCTATGGGTAGGCAGCCATCTTGGACTACAGCTTTCAGGTCCTGTGCTCTGGGTCCTTTTGAGTTATTCAACAGGGTCCCAGTAGGCAAAGGAAGGAAAAAAGGGGAGGAAGGGAGGAGTGTTTACTAACCTGGCAATGGTGCAGGCACCTATCTAGAGCCTTCTCCAGGAAAGATGCTCCTTCTGACAGTTAGTCCTCCCCGGATTTCACTTGAGCTCCTTTCCTGTTGCTGTGCATGGGATCTTCTGCCTCCTTGTTGGGCTCTCTGAACCCAGCCTACCATGGTGGTAGCTATGTCTTAGCGTCTACTTGTGTACCCATTTTGAAACATCCCATCTTCTCTGTAAGATACCTCCCTGATATGGGAAAGTCTGTCTAAGCCACACCCCATGGTCTAGTTACCAAAATAAGCAGGCCCAATCAATATCCTCCCCTTCCAGACCCATGAGACTAATTGCACAACAGGAGAAAGCCAGGAGTGCAGCGACCTTGTTTCATTTTCCCTCCCGTTGAAAAGAAACACTCCACAGTTTCTAAATTCTCAATCACACTTCTGAATTATTAAGGCCCTAAAACCATCAGCCTCTCTCCTGAGCAGTTATCATGAAAATCTAGGGACACTGTCCTCCTGCTACAAATATAATGTGGGCGTCATGTGTAGTCCATTGGAAAGGGGCCTTTTCTGACTTTCTTAAAACACCCGCATACAGATTGATAATTTCATATAGTTTTGAATGAGCAATGTCATTAAAGAAATGCTAGACTGTCGGGCGGTGGTGGCGCACGCCTTTAATCCCAGCACTTGGGAGGCAAAGTCAGGTGAATTTCTCTGAGTTCAAGGCCAGCCTGGTCTACAGAGTGAGTTCCAGGACAGCCAGGGCTATACAGAGAAACCCTGTCTCAAAAAACAAACAAACAAAAAAGAAATGCTATACTGTGCTCTTTCTTCAAGTTAACATCACTAAATACATTTGGCTTTCTACTTAGTCCAAGTACTTCCGTACTCAAGTATCATACATTGAAAGTCTGTATTGAGAGACATTAGGGCTGGGCAATGATGATGCTTGCTTTTAGTCCCAGCACTCAGGAGGCAGAGGCAGGCGGATCTTCCAGGCCAGCCTGGTCTACAGAGTAAGTTCCAGGACAGCCAGAACTACACTGATAAACCCTATCTCAAAATAACAATAACAACAACAGTAGTAGTAGAAATAAATAAATAAATAAATAAATAAATAAATAAATAAATAAGAAAGCCACACTACAGAGACCCTCAGATCCTCTTATGACCATCCCTGAGTTCTTTATTGTAATTAAGGAGGTAACAATGTTAATCAACTTTAGTAGAGTCATTGGGGCCTCTGGAATGGGAGTTACAGATGGTGTGGGCCACCATGTGGGTGCTAGAAACCAAACACAGGTCCTCCACATGAGCAACACATGCTCTTAACTGATGAGCTATCCCGCCGGCCCAACAGATCAATCCTGCTTCTTCTTCCCTTTGCTTGCTGGTAATTACTTACCATGTACCATAAGCTAGACTTGGTCATAGGACAATAAAAGTATATGATTTTCCTCATGCTCCTCCATCTGTCTGGAGTATCTCCCTCTCTTCAGTATGACAAGATGCCTGTTACCTTCAAAGCCCAACACAAAGGTAACTTCTAATGAGCATTATTTCATCTTCTAAATGCAGATTCTCATAGTTACTAGGTTTGTTGAGATTAGCAACCTCTTGTCTTTCTAGTTCGGCTTTCAAGTTGGGGCCAGGGGTGATGTTGTGTTAAATATTGTGTTAAATAAATAATTAAATGAGCCATATGTCTACCATACATACCCCTGTTACTTAAATTCCCATGTAAAAAAGTAAGCTTAAAGTTCCTGTTATGTTAGTATACCAAGACATTTAACATCTTAAAATTTTTTCCACCTTTATTTTTCCCCACCTTAGGTGTTTTGTTTTTGTTTTTGTTTTTGTTTTTGTTTTTCGAGACAGAGTTTCTCTGTGTATAGCCCTGGCTGTCCTGGAACTCACTCTGTAGACCAGGCTGGCCTCAAACTCAGAGATCTGACAGCCTCTGCGTCCTGAGTTCCTGGACTAAAAGCATGCATCACCACCACCCAGCTCTTAAACTCATTCTTGAGTTAGTCATCTTGTCATAGTGCCTGAGTACATTCCCAAAGGAAAAGTACAACCCCACACGGAATTGATTCACCAGTGCAATTTCACCTCTGAGTACTACTAAACGCCTAGGCTTTGAGCCCTTGTTCTTTCCCCTCAGTTGCAGTTTTCCACACTTGACAAGTCCTCTCCTGGACTTAGTACTGACCAGGAGGCCCCCTATGTGCTCATACTTCAATAGTCGGAGCACTCAATGGTTATCCAATTAACACTATAGAGTTAAAAGTAGCATTTTTTGTTTCTTGCCTTATCCAGATAATATGCTACTACAGGGATGCTGACTATTAAGATGCATCTCCCTGAACTATGGGGAGAGTCATTTTCTGTGTTCCATGTCTCTATTATACATTCCTGGAAATCTATTTTTTAAAATAGCAATCTTACAATTTTTTTTTACATAATAGAAGAAATACGGACATCTTAGAGTGGGTGAGCACATGCGTCGCCTTCCTTTGGGTAGACAATCTTCAGATATTGCTGGAGAAATCCCATCAGAGTTGGAACAATGGTCATCCTTCCCGAACTCCCATGAAGCACTAATGAACTCACCAAGCTCTGCCTCCACCCCATGGTTCTTCTTCCCAAGACTCACACCAGTTCAGACCAGATCAAAGGATGCCATCTGTCCCGTCTGAGAAGGTGCCTCTTCCAAAGAGAAGCTCCGCTCAGAGATCCTCAAAACCCTAGGCACCCTGTTAAAGGGTATAAAGTGGCCCCAGGAGAGCAACTGTGCATACTGCTTTCAAATGCCTTTAGCTTAGATGGCACTCTTCCAGCCTTTAAAGGGAAACCATTTTTCAGTCACAATTAAATATTTGTAATTTCCACAGGGCAGAGCTTACCATCTATCAAATGCCTCCCCTCCTCCTGTCACTTCTCACTCCTCCTCACGCTCCCATTAGTTATGGAGAAGGTGGTAAAAGCCAGTCTCCAATGATCTTCTCTTTTGAAAAATGCATAGAAAGCTATAATTTATTATTACAGCCCATCTAAACCCTATAACTCATTCTGACTTACACAAGAAATCCTCGACCAATAGAGAAAAGAGAAATGACGATAAAAAACAGTTGTAGACATAAAATACAGTTTTAAAAAAACTTTGAAATATGAAATTAATGATAATCAAGAAATACTTAATTCTAGAGAAGTTAATGGGATTTCTATGAAACAAGTATAATAACAATAGCTGTGACCAGAGGAGTAAAGCATAAGCATTTATAATTAGAGAAAACTAGAAACCACTCAAAATTTCGATAACCGACACATGGCTGAGAAACTCAGGCACCTTTGAAAAAATGGGATGATGATGACACACCCCTACAGCGGATGACTTTAGGGGTGACAACAGCCTCGAGCCTTTTGCACTTTTTGTAGATATATGTTTCCAACATCAGTGATCTAAAAAGATGCTCTTGGTAGAGCATTAAGTGAAATGTGTCAGGGAAAAACAGCAAAATACAAACTCTACAAAGTGCATCACATCTATTTTTCTCAAATGTGAACACAGAGCAGACGGTGAGAAGTACAAGCCATTGCACGTTAGACATGACTGGCTCGGGCAGTAGGGTCTGAGAGAACAGTTCTCTGCTTCTACTTTGATATTCTTAAGAACTATCTTAGCAGTGAAAGTGTTCACTGCAGTGATGAGCAGAATAAAAGGTCAGGAAAGATACATACTGTGGGCAAGACAGCCCATGGGTATGAGGGACAAAGAAGACTGATATGTAGGCGGCTCTCAGCTGAGCTACCTGAGGAGAACATTTCACTGCAGGATGATATCGAATGCTACCAGCCTGTAGATGGGAGCAGAGGGAGGAGTTCCTACAGACGCTGGATGGCTCTGAAGGAATAGAAAACACCAGCTCTGGAACAGACCTGGGGAGAGGATGTCACCAGGCTGCCAGGGAGATTGGCTTTGATGGCTGGGCAGGACTCAGAGGGGAAGAACCTGGAGGAGGAAGGGCAGGTTGAATTTAAGGCACACACGGAGGGGAAAGAAAACAGAACACAGAAAGAAAGCCACTTTGGTAAAGTATGGGTCATAGAGAAGAGTGGCTCATGCTACATGACTGTGAATGGAGGCATGTGGAAGATTTCAGTCACCCATCTGTCCACGACCCCTTGACTAGACTGAGATGAAAACCAGATATCAAATCTAAATCACCATACAGTTTTAACCAATCACTGTGACCTCACTGTAAGGGAGCAAGGGAAGGAAAATCATTCATAAGACTGTATGATGCATTATGAAAAGCAAGTGTTCAAGCAGAAACTTTTAAGAGATCCACTGCAGTGGCCAGATCCTGTCCCTCAGCTACATCACTGGGATTACTGGGCATGCAGATTGGCCTGTCAATTTCAGCACCATAGATAGGGATGTCAGTGTGAGCAATGACTCCTGAAAGAGTCTTAAGACACAATGCAAACTTGCCTCCATTTGTGCAAACACTACTTTTGCTTAAAGAACAGGTGCTATCAGACATTCAGACTGGAGCAGGATGGGAAGAGCAACTGTCCGGAGTTTCACAGAGCATCTAGCATCCTTGGCCCCATCGGCAAAGACCACTCACTATCCTATCCCTTAACGTTGTAAAACCCAAGTACCACCACAAATCTGCACAGTTCCCTAGACACTAGAAACAACCTTGTTACAAGCTACTGGATAGAGCTGGAATCAGCAGCACTTGCTTTCTGGCGGGACAGTTTCTCATTTCATGACCATCTCACACATTACAGAGTTGGGTATCTCCATCACTGTGTGCTGAAAACTGGTCATTATGATGTCCCCAAACAGCTCCCTGGGCATCCTCCTGGGTACCACCTCTGAGGAGACTGCAGCGACTGAGAAACACAAGGCATGACATCCACTCTAACCTCCGAGTCCTCTGCGGTGCAGCTCTCAGGAAATTGAGACTCGAGGAGTCCTGTGGTTGTTGAAGTAGCTGAAGAACCCTGAGCTGGAAGGGCTCCTGCACATTGCTTATGCCTGTCTGCCTGCTTTGCAGAGCCAGGGGCTGCCTTTGTCGAGAGTCTGGAAAGAGCTACCTACTCTGTTGTGACAGCACGTTACCCGTTGGGCTCACAAGTTGTCCTCATCTGGGTTTTATGCCACTAAATGGGAAGGTCATGAAAATAATGCAATGCCGCTTCTTGTAAGGACCTGGCACAACTGACCAGGTGTATGGCCAGAGAAGAAGAGAAAACATGGTGACACAGAGAGACAGAAAAGGGAGGAAGGCTAGTGCCTCTTGTCTTTTATAGTGTAGCACCTCTGAGACAGATTTTGGGATTTCCTGTCCCTTCAGACTGCCTTATTCTTCATGGACGTACCACCAGTGTCAGCATGCACACACTCTGTGCATTGATTCATTCTACACATTATTTCTAAGGCTGGGGAAGAAGAGTGGACAGTCCCAGCACCCTCTTTGCATGTGGCTTTTGTTCTGGGTGGAAATTCTGATAATAAACAGATATATCCATTCAAAGGCAACATGATAAAGAACAGTGTGAAATAAGGATTTTAGGATTCACAACACATTTAAATCAGTATAAAACAGGCCAGAAAATAAAAGGAGATGTTAGACAGGTGGCCAGTATAGCTTTTTATTTTTAGGAGACATACAGGCCGAAACTGGGGGAACCCAAAGAAGTGAGCCATACAAGCATCAGAGACAGTCAACTAGGGGATCTCAGATGAGAAATAAAGTCAATGCCACGACTCATGCAGAACAAACCAAAGCCATGGGCTTTGCTTTCCAATGGGACACAGCTATGTCTTGTATCCTGGGGTCTGGGTTGGAGGAAGGTCGCTTCTAGCAGAGTATTTATTCTTTCTTATAAAAACTAGGAAATGCCTCCATGAGATCCAGCTGTCAGGCATTTTCTCAATTAGTGATCAAGGGTGGGAGGGGAGGGCCCACTGCGAGTGGTACCATCACTGGGCTGGTAGTCTTGGGCTCTGTAAGAAAGCAAGCTGGGCAAGCCAGGGGGAGCAAGCTAGTAAGCAACACCCCTCCATGGTCTCTGCATCAGCTCCTGCTTCCAAGTTCCTGCCCTGTGTGAGTTCCAGTCCTGACTTCCTTTGGTGATGAACAGCAATGTGGAAGTGTAAGTTGAATAAACCCTCCCCAACTTGCTTCTTGGTCATGATGTTTTGTGCAGGAATAAACCCTGACTAAGACAGATGCAAGAAATATTTTTAAGTATATCATTCACGTATATCACACAGATGGAGTCATTTATCCATTTTAACCTTTGTCTTACCACTAATGTGTCTTCAATTGGCATTAAATAGACCAAACTGTAAAATTGTAACTAAAATAAAAGCACTTGTTTTGAGTTCTTTGATATAGTCTTCAAATACACATGCAAATACAAAAAAATCATAATTCTTAACACACTAAGATTGAAAATTTAACAATTTTTAAACTCTTGTGAGAAGATTAATTTAGAATTTAACCATTACCTCCTCCTATGATCAGAAAACCAACCACAGGACTTGGGGGTGGGGGGAAACATAAACTTTAATTTGGTTTGGTTGGTTTGGTTTATTTTGTTTGGTTTAGATTGATTTGATTTTCTGACACAAAAGTCTTTCTATGTACTGTAGGCTGGTCTCAAACTCATGGTGATCCTCCTGCCTCAGCATGCCAAGTGCTTGGATTACAGGTGCATGTCACCACACCCAGCTGAAAAACAACTTTTAATTGAAGCATTGCTTGCTCCTAAAACTATATTTTTCTACCAATAGATAGGACACAGATTTTAAATTTCCAGACACCGGATATATATAACCTTGATGAAAGAAAAGATATATATGACAGAGAACTAATAAATTAACAAGAAACAAGTGAAAACTTTAACAGAAAAATAAAGCGGAGCATGAACACAAACTGTAACTGAACCCTAAAACATGGGAAATGCCACTAAAGGGATCCAGTAAGGACACGAGTTTCAGAGAGACCTTTCACCCGCAGCAGCCACTGTAAGAGAGTGTGGCGGTGAGCCTCCTACATGTTCACAGGAGGATGCCCAAGCCCAACCCTGCAGAAAGATATGTTGGCTAGCAAGCCTATATCCAAAATTATTAGGATGCATGTCCCAGAAATTACACCTATAGATATATATTCTGAACTAATAACTGTGCTTTAAAGGATTTTTATTACAGCAATGTTAAAAATAGAAAAAGGTAAATAACCTGGATGTCCAAGTCTACGGGTTTTGTTTTAGTAAACATGACCCTTTCACAACACAGAATGCTACATGGTCATTTAAAATATCGTTGTTACAGAATTTACAATAGTCATTAAAATACTAGAGCTGCATGAGTGTCAAGGATAGTTTTGATATGGACTTCTCTAAACAATACACATATATTCTGGGTAATATGTTCACATGATCAGAATATTGTGGACTTGGAGGGAAAGAAATAAAGATGTTTAGCAAACTGAAGAATACGCTATTTCTGTGCTGTTTTCTCTTTTGTCTAATTTCTGCCATAGAAATACAGTTCTTTGTCTAAGAATGTGGTTATTAAAAATGAAACAAAGCCGCGCAGTGGTGGCGCACGCCTTTAATCCCAGCACTTGGGAGGCAGAGGCGGGCGGATTTTTGAGTTGGAGGCCAGCCTGGTCTACAGAGTGAGTTCCAGGACAGCCAGGGCTACACAGAGAAACCCTGTCTCAAAAAAGAAAAGAAAAAGAAAGGAAGGAAGGAAGTAGAAAGGAAGGAAAGAAGAAAGAAAAGAAACAAAATGAAATCCATTTCTACCCGGTTTTCTAGAATCTGATTTGTAAAGCTGCTAAGACTGTTAGGTGCAGGAGACAGTGCAGCTAAAAAAAGTCTCTCCTCTTCAACAGCTCCTGTGACCATAGAAGCACGCAGTAACAATTATGAAAGAGGCCATGAATTTGAAGCAGAGTGAGGAGGATGTGTGTGCCAGCCTACACCCTTTAATTCAGTTCCTTGTGTTATGGAACTATAATACAACTATAAAATTATTTTCATTGCTACTCTATAACTGTAATTCTGCTAATTATAAATCGTAATGTAAATATCTGTGTTTTCCTTAGGTGACCCCTGTGAAGGGGTTGCCACCCACAGGTTGAGAACCCCAGGTTTAGAGTGAGGAAAGGGAGAGAGAAATGTAATTATAATCTCAATTTTAAAAAATCTGGAAAAAAGAAAGAACTATCTCCCATGGCAAAACCCACTTGATCCATTTAACACTTAAAGTTCTTTATGCTATATTCTTATTTAGTGTAGACCTAGAGCAGAACATTTCTTTCTTCTAAATCAGAAAACACGGTAATTATGTGGCCAGGCAATTGGGTAGAGGGCAGTAATGGAAGGACCTTTTATTACAAATTATTAAATTATGCCCAAGTTAAGTAACAGCCCTAACTGGTTGTCCAGTTCAGTCTATCACGTCCCACTTGGTGTGCCTACTACGGATAAAGCGCTCTAAAGATGCTTAACTTGACAGCGCCTCCTTCAATGCTGCAGGCCTGAGGAAATTTCAAATCAAAAGAAATTTCAGTTCAAAGGGTTAATTGGAACAGTTGCCCTAAACCTACAGCTTAGAAGAGAGTTTGCCCCTCTATCTTCTCCTAAGGACCCCGGTGTTTTCTCCTCAGCCACCACAATGTTTGGAAGGCTTTCTTTCCCAACCACTATACAGATGTGACGTCACATTGTGGACCCAGAACTCAACACTGGAACACAACTTGCCAAAAACGATGTCAGTCTAGCACATAATCACAATCCAATGGTAAAGTCAGGCAGCATTTCATCTGATCAGCTCTCAGCAGAAGCAGGCCAACTGGAGCCACCTGTTACCGTATCTAGAACCAAGCCTCTTTTAGAAACGCAACAACAAAATGCTATAAATATTCATTCCTAATGAAATTGCTCAAAGGTCACTTTTAAGGGGGGTGGGGGGTTCCGTAGGACTGCTGATAACAGGCTGGCTATTTTTAGAGACTGTACATTTTCATTCCAAAAGGCACTGTTGTTGAAATCATACTATACTATTGCTCTACTAGTGGTGGAAATTAATCAAAAGCATCGCTAGCTATAGGAGCCTTGAAACCTTTATCTTTGATGTGATGTGTAATATAACCGTGAAAACCAAAGCCATTTAAATTCTGCAAAAGACTTGCCTGAACAGGGGCACACCTTTTCAAAAGGTTTCTTGAAGAGTGAGTGTTACAAATACCCTCTTTAACCTCCTGTAAAAACAGCCTCGCTTTTCAACAGCTGTCAAAATAGATTCCAGTATCCATTTTACTCCAGAGTGTTGGGAGAAGATCTTAAAATTGCCAAGGAGTGTCAGGATGTGGGTGACTTCCTTTAAAATATTCCTCCAGCTACAGAGAGGTGGAGAAAGCATAGATCCATGACCCATCAAAGGGAAGACAAAGAGATCTCGCCTAGGTACACAGCCTGGCCCTGTGTTCAGACCCAATCAGGTATATTCTTTAGTGCAGATGTGAACCTCTGGGCCACCCACACCTAGGGACTTTGGGGCACTGCTACTCAGGGATGGAGTTGCCAGATTCAATAAGGGAATTACAGGCACTCCAGTTAACTTCACTTCACAGATGCACCATGAGTAACGTCTTTTGGGTTGGGTAGAATTACACCCTGGTATTCATGGGTATCTGCAGTTCAAGGTTAGCCAGGGTCTTGCCATTTCTCTGGCGTCCACACAGAACAACAGTAAGGCGTGCGAGCTCTGCCTCCCAGACCCAGTGCTCCGCACTGAAGGTCTGAGAGGCTAACTAAATGCCTAATGTAACAACAGCTTAATTTTCTCCTTTAAAAAAAAAATCCTTTCAAACTGTACAAAAGTTAAATCTGTAGTATAATTGACGCTACCTTTTGGGAGATTTATCAATCCTCAATCTTTGTCGATTTCCTCTGGAGATGAGTAAGTCTGAGGACATCACAACCCTTCACAAATAGACTTCAGTCTGCAACCACTATGATGTCATTTTCTAACATGACCAAGGGGCTACAACACAAGGATGCTGATAACTGACACCAGGACATGTCCTAATGTGCCGTTCACATGCAAATGCAACACACTGTTCCAATTCTGTTACTTGTGGTCTTGCTTTCCCCATCCAAGGCCCAACCTAGAACCCTAGGTTGCTCTTATTTGGCACATCTTGGTGGCTTCCTTCACTCCTGGCACCTTAGCCAGCATACCAAGTGTACAGCCATGATGTACAGAGGCGGTATGAGAAGGTCAGGGGACGGACAATGAGGTGCCTCTTTCTTTGTGTTAGGTTAACAATTCCGACCTATTCAAGGACTGAACTGCTAATGAATACCACACTCCATTCTAACTCAGAGTTCAGAGAAACTCCAACATGTTAAACACTGGGGAGTCTCTTTCTCCTTCGGGAAAATAAAGAGGGAGGCTTTAAAAAAAAAAAGTAGCAGATATCCTCAACCAACTCTTGCTGGTGAAAGTACTGAGCTAAGTATATACACATTCTACTGACTCTCACCTCAGCAGCCAGCAGCTTAACATCTGAACCCCATGAGAATTGAGTTTGACCTTACTGTTCCGGGTTTTAGAGTTTTAACTGAGCTCAGATCATCTGCAAATGCCACAAAAATCTGGAAAATGTGCTAGCATCGCTCATTCTGCCCCCAAAAGGAATGTGAAGATAGAGAGGCCCTGTTTAAACAACAACAAGAATTCTGACAAGGAACCTCATGCTCTCACAACCTTCAAAGGAGGCACAGGTAGAAATAATACTGAAAGTAACAAGAGAGGCACAATTATCTTCTCATTTAGCTGAAGTATGCAGAAAAAATACTTAAAGGTCTTCTCGGAATAATTTCAGGTTAAACGACAGCTTTTGCAAAGTGTTATCTTTTTACAAGCAATTCTTTTAAATAACAATTAAAAAATTAAAAAATGCAGGCCACTAACTAATGTATAGAATTCATCTTTGAGAAGACTCCATGTATACCCATACTGGGATATTTATAGGCAGGAACACTTATCACAATACATGACTTTGTCTAACTGTCCTCTAAAGCATTTCTTTTTAAATATTTTAAAAATTATTTTGCATGTATGGATTCTTTGCCTGAATGCATATATGTGCACCACAGGGGTGCCTGTTGGATCTCCTGAAACTGAAGTCAGGGAGGGTTGTGAATTACCATGTAGGTTCTGGGTTTAAAACCCAGGTGCTTTGTAAGAGCGACACGTGCTCTTAACCACTGAGTCATCTTCCCCAGCCCCATCTCCTTTGAGAAGAATTCTTTAGCAATGATCTTTGTGTCCTTTGTACATAAAGAAAGTACGCAACTACATAACGAACTAGAAGCACAAAAATTGATGCAAAATTAACCTGGGCGGGTTACAGAAAGGCTAGATTGCAGGGGTCCCTGCCCACAGTTTATAAACCCAGCTGCCCCAGACCCAGGTCCCAGGTGGTCATTGCTCATTCAAAAAACCATGCTTCGGGGCTGGAGAAATGGCTCAGTGGTTAAGAGCACTGATTGCTCTTCCGGAGGTCCTGAGTTCAAATCTCAGCAACCACATGGTGGCTCACAACCATCTGTAATGAGATCTGATGCCCTCTTCTACTGTGTCTCTGAAGGCAGTTGCAGTGTACTCATATAAATAATAAATAAATAAATCTTTAAAAAAAAACAAAAACAAACAAACAAACAAACATGCTTCGATTTCCATTCTTGCTGACTGAGGGGAGGAGGAACCAAATATAATTATCTGCCTTGGTCTTTTTGAACATATGCATTGCTGTCAACCTCCTGTAAAAAAAAAAATAATAATAACTTTGATGTAGTTTACAAAGGCCTGGATGTGTGTGTATAATCCTGCTAGTAGGCTTGTGTCTTTCACAGTAGAAGCTCCCTCTCACAGATGAGGCTATTGAGGGCCCAGAAGTATAAGCAGAATTTAGAAGGTAATGTGCTTATAAGTCATGCTTCTAAGCCAAGATCCCAAGCCTGTATTCCCACCTAGTCTTTATTACAAATTTCTTGCCAGCAACCCCATCTTGGGCCTATTATGACATCTTTAACCCTCCCTACTTCCCTCACAACCTAAATGGCTAGTCTCTTCAGGAGTGGAGCTAGGAGTTACATTTCTTCACATCATTTTATCCCTTCTTAAAACAACAACAACAAAATGTCCTGAGGGTGGTACATGTCTTTAATCCCAGTACTTAGAAGACAAAGGCAGGCAGATCTATATGGGTTCAAGGCCAGTCTGGTCTACATAGTAAGTTCCAGGCCAGCCAAAGATGCACAATGAGACCCTGTCTCAAAACGAACAAACAAGGTACTGATACCCTCTCTGTACCAGATATAGTATTAGAGGATGGGAGATAAACTGGGAACCAATGAAGGCAGGCTGTAGTGGGCAGAATTCGTCCTCTCCCGGAGTTCTACACAGAGGTAAATGCAAGATGCCCACCAGCCTCAAGACATGAGGCACACTGAGGAGGAGCCGGAGATTGACTACATCCAACCCACACACAGATGAACCCCTAGTCAGGATGTGCCCATGCAGTAGATGAATGAAATCCCCTCCCACAAGCAGCAGGCAGTCATGAATGACACCCAGTTCCTGCTGGGATCTAGGCTAACTTCAGAACGGCTGAGTCAGATTCTGCATAAACCCAGAGGACATTACTGGAACTGTGGATAAAACATGCTAAAATCCAGCCAAGACTTCCTACACACCACTCTGCAAATTCAAAATACGACTGCTAGTTGTCATCCAATAAAAATAAAATCTGCAGGAACTGGGGAGATGGCACAGTGGGTGAAGAGCTTGCTGCGAAAAGCCAAAGACCTGAGTCCAGATTTGCTGCCCCCACATTAAAAACCTGGCTCAGTGGTGCGAGTCTGTAGTGTTCACACTGGGGGTGCAGAGATAAATGAATCCCTGGAGCTCATTGGCTAGCCAGTCTAGCTCAGTCTGTGAGCTCTAGGTTCAGTAAGAGACCTTGTCTCCAAAAAAGGGGGGTGGGGATGGGGAGATGGAGGAAGACACCTGACATCAAATTCTCTGCATACATAACACCACAAAATGTGCGTGAGACACACCCGAACAAGCGCATACACACATATACACACACATATAAACCTTCAACTTATTATGAACAAGGAAACAAAGGAGGCTCCTGAAAGGATCTCAAGATCAGTTTAATGACAGTCATCTTTGAGATGTGGGTAAAGAGACCATCTCTTATTCCCAATACAAAAAGTTGTCCAGTATGGTAAGAGTCAACCATGAGAACATTGTCAGACATCAAAATCTAGGTCACAAGTGGTTAGGAAGCAACTGGGAATAGCAGCAGCCCTTTTCCTACAAACAGGTGCCCATAGCTGACCTTGGTCTGTCTTCCCAAATCTTCGACAAAAGGCCGTAGCAGAAAAGGTCTTGACCAGCTGTTTTTGTAACATGTCTTGTAAATTAATATTCAGAAATGCCTCACCATTTACAGGCAAGAGGAGAGCCCATTTTGATTAATAGCCCTTGAGCGAGGCCCTAAAAACCTTTGCATTGCAGGCCCTAAAGAGATCTTAATCTAAGCCAGCCATTCCTACTTTGTCAAAGTCAAGGGCTCCTGCAATATTGAATCTTTCCTCAGACTTGCAAAGCCCATTTCCCTCCCAAAGTCCTGCCACCCATGAAGACAGAGCAGAAGCATCCGCCCCCCTTAAGGAAAGGAGATCATTCATATGAATACCCTTCACATTAAAAGAGAAGGAGGAGGAGGAAGAAGAAAAGGGGGAAGACCATTGAAAAAGAGACCAAGGTACACCGGATAAAAATGGAACACACAGAGAGACCCTAAAATGGGCAAGTCCAAAGTAATATACCTTAGCTTAAATATCTAAAACATTACAGCAAATATTTAAAGGCTAACACTACAAATTCTAAAATATTATTCCTATTTATTTATGCTGAGGATTGAACCCAGGGCCTCACTTATATAAGATGAGCCATATCTACAGACCTGGTTGCTATTGTTTTCTCTTAAGTGTCAGCATTCTCTTAAGATCTTCAGCATTCATGGGACAGTACATTTAACATGGGATTCAGAAGCATCCTGGTTACCTCAGCCACATATCCAACCACTTGAACCCTAAGCTTCCATGCTTATACAATGGAAATGTTAGACAGCAGTTAAGCATTTCCCGTGTGCAAGCGTCCCGTCTGCGAGCTGAGTGCATTATCTACTGTAATAGATGGCTTTAATTTCCCACCACTGGTTCCACTCCTAGTGCCATTCATCCATTCGATAATTGGAGAGAGTTTGTATCTACCCAGTGCTCAGCACATACAAAGTGCTAAGAGAAATGAGAAAGAAGATGGAAGGGGGGGGGAGGGAGGACACAAGTTTGGGTGGAGCATTCCTCACCCAGAAGCCCAACCCTGACAGGCTGCAAAAGCTCAAGAGCTTTGAGCGCCGACAAATGCTCAAAGCAAAAGCAGCAATATTCCATTCGTCTCATTACATCCTTCCTTCAATGTGGCAGCTCTGCTCATCAAGCTGACCTAGCTTACCTTGATGCCTACTTCAAAAGGGGGCAAAATGGCTCTATAGGTGTAGCTCACTAACAACAAGCTACACATCAGTGACCCAAACCACCCAGAAGGATAGCAGGAGTACTCCGGGAATCGTCTAACGGTGCTCTTCGGCTCTTTGCTCTTGCCCCTCCCCATTGTCCCCTTCTTCCTCTCCCAATAGTTCTGTTCCTCTATTCTTCATTCCTGATGATTCATAAAAGTTACAGAATCTTCAACTCAGAAGGGACTTTAGAATTCACCCAAAAAGGACACAGCTTCTTTTCTTAATGAGTAAGCCTGGTCCCTGCAGAGGAGAGATGCAGGGATGCTCTGGTTTGTTTTGTTTTTTTGTTTTTCCTAAGTGGAGTAACAGCAGCACACCCCCCATCTCCTAAGTGATTGAGGTACTGTGGGTAACTTAGGAAGATGCTTGGCACAGAGCAGGAACTTATGAAGTAAGAGCCTATCTTGGTTAGAAGTATGATTCTCTGCCCAGCCCAAGTCTCCTCTTCCTACTGTTGATACCCAGTCTCCTCTTCAGTGTATCCTCAGTGTCTGGGCATCTCGAATCAGGACGGTTGTCCATTATTTTGAGCTGGATACTATCTAGATAGAGCATTCAACCCCTCTACTCCAAAGCAGTTCCTGCATGCGCGGTGACAAGCAGGCCCCTGCTCACCTTCCTCTTAGTTTCCTGGGTTTCCAAGTGGGTTTTCTCACCACCCTCTCTCCCCTGACCATATTCTGACTCATGTGTCTCTTCAAAGTATGCAACCAGAACTGCATTTCAGTCTCCGGGGAGAGTCTGGCCAACGGGGCATGACTGTTCTGAATATAACAGCTGTATTAAGGAGTTTAGCGGGAGGTGAGCATACTGTAACACTACTCATGCGTGGTTCCAAGTCTGCTGAAGTCCAAGTCCAAGTCCTTCCTGGCCACTATAGATGAGCGATGCCTCCCCTAAGGAACACCAGTGCTGAGCTATTTCTGTTACATTCGACAGCATGGGGTCACACCTCTGCTACCAAATACTTAGCTGTGCCACAAAGTTTGCCACCTCCTAACAATCACAGCACTTCAGTGGTACCCTTTAAATTTAAAACTCTGCTGTAGAGTTTCTCTCACATCCTGACTAGAAGGCATGGTTGAGCACTCATGTAGGCAAATCTGGAGGCTCAGACTTAAAATCTGGGACTATCCTAGACCTAGGGAAAACAAGACCAGCATACCAGCCACACTCTTCCCTTGGCCACTTCTAAAGCACACACCACGTGGCTCCTCAGAGCCTATCTGGGTAAAGAAGCCCTCACTGCCCTAGGCAATGAGCAGCTCTATCATAGGGCATCCAGGTTCTCTGTCATTTCTCTCTTCCTGGCTCTTTTTCCTATTGTCTAGGATCAGTGCCCAAAATAAAACATCTGCATGACCAGCCATTGCCTTGGGCTCTGTTTTCCTGGGGGCCCTGGGCTAAGTCAGACTCCATTGGCAGAACAATGATACTGAACATGTGTACCCTGAGGCACCGCAGCAGAGACCTCCCTTCGCTGACAGCCACCAGAGCCAAGCCTGTCAATCACCGAAGTCATTCTAAGGCCACACACTAGACTCACCACCCAACCTCAGACTCTTTATTTGGCTCATCAAGAAATAGGGGCTTTGTCAAAGCTATATTAAAACTTAAATAAGAGACACTCAGCAGAATTCCTTTGGCTGCTTCAACACAGCAGCCTCGAAGAGAATGCTCTCTCCTTCCCTCTCTCTCACCAATTTACAATGGAAAGCAAAAGGACATTAACCCTGCATGGAATCCTTTCCATTCTTAGAAAACTCAGGCTGTTCTCATTTCTCCACCCAATGCTTGCAAATCACAGTATGTGTGTGTGTGTGTGTGTGTGTGTGTGTGTGTGTATGTGTGTGTGTGTGTGTGTTGTATGCATGTGTTGCTCACACAAGTGCACATGCAGAGACCAAAGTTCAGCATTATGTATTGCTGTCTTCCTCCATCAATCTCTACCTTTTGGGGATTAGATAGAAGGGGGTGAGGTTCTCTTATTAAACCTGAAGTTTGCCTTTTCAACTAGCCTGGAAAGCCAGGGATCCCCAGTATCCATCTATTTCCACCTCCCAGTCTGGGATTCCAGGCATGTGCTTTGGATGGAACCCAAGTCCTCATGCTTGTACAAAACTCACTTTATGACATGAGCCATCTCTCCAGCTGCACAAATTATGCCCTTCTGGAATACTGTACAAGAAAACCTGCGCCTTAACAATCCCTACAATGCACAGAACCTCCCTTCTCCTCCTCCTCCTCCTCCTGTTCTTTTGGAAACAGGATATGACCAGGTAGCCCGGGCTAGCCTTAACTCTCCATTCTCCCTGCTTCAGCCTCCTGGGTGCTGGGATTACAGGTATGCGCCATCAAGCCCAACTTCTCCTGTGCCCTTTTCAAACTAAAACAATCACTTAACCTGGTGGCTTTGATAACTGCCTCTGTTCCTCTGACTCCTCAAAAATGCAAAAGTACCTGGACAGCACCATTGTAGTGACACTCCTGACTGTTGCAGTGACACCGGTGCTGGTGCACAGACAGGAATGCATACAGTGCTTGGCAATGCGGTTTATGTCTGTATGCTGCACATATGTAACCGATTCTACTTACAGATCAGGATATGCCTTTTCAGAAATTCCAGTGTCTGTGCTGTGTGAGAGAAAACTGAGGAAGTGGGATGAGGTTCCCCCTAACCGGCCTCTGGAATTCACATTCTTGTTCTTTCCAGCTTGCCCTTGCAGTCCCCCAGCATGAGGAAAAATTAAGATACAAAACAAAACAAAACAAAACAAAACAAAAAAAACAACAGTATCTTTTCAGGAGCCTCATTTTCTATGCCCCTGGTGATATGGAGGAGGGGCGGGGAGTCATATGACTTTCCTTACACGTGAATATCTTTGTAACCACGACTGCTTGGATCGACCCAGAAACCATTCCTGATATGTCTCATCGGGGTCATGAAAAAATGAGGCTCCTGGAAAGGATCATCAGAATGCTTGGATATTCGGGCAGGGAAAATCCAAAAGTCTTAGGGCAGTGCCATGACAGGACTCCAGCTCTGCCTGCCTCAAAGGCAGGCTCACTTCAGTCTATATCCAAGAATCAGGCAGTGAATAATGGCTGAAAACTGTATATAAAAAGTTTGGTAGCGTAATGGGTGATCACAGTGCAAAGATGAGAGCAGTCCTGGCTCAATGCCTGTGTGTCTAAATAGTGCTGGAGAAGGATTTTAGGCCAGCAGTTCCATTGTATGAGAGTCATTAACATCACTGGTAGGTTACTATACCCTTGGAGTAAAACAACCCCTGGGGATTTTTCAAAGCCTGGGGAGCCAGCTGGGAGTGGATTTCTAGGTACAAACGGACCGCAGCACATCCTGTCTTTTCTCTTCCACCCTTACCTCCCAAAGATGGCTGTCACCAAAGGAAAGGATTTCCTTCATTCTACTGGTAAAGCAACCCTAAAAGACTCAATAAATCACCTTCCTCCCACACAACAAGCTCAAGTTGTCAAAAGAAAGATGACCTCTCCCCCCCCCCCCCATCTAACTAACACAGAGCCACATGGTCTGTTTACAGCACAAGCTTGAAGATCCTAGCGGCCAAATGACACTGGGCAGAAGTGGAGATGGTGAAATGAGAACTGGGTTTAGGAGAGTCCAATCCCAATCTCAGACTGCCAACCAGGGTCCCATCTAGCAGCCCAGGAAAGCCATAGTTTGCAGCCAGCCACAGATGTTGTAACATCCATTACCATAGGGGGATCCTTTTCCCATAAACTTCCGTGTGAGTTTACACATGCAAACCAAAATCTTGTGAGACAAGCCCAAAGCATCAAACCATCACCTCAGCATTACATCATCTCTCTAATACTGCGTCCCCTCTGCTCAAAGTCAGATCCGCAGACCTCCAACACCGGCACTGCAACACTGCTAGGGGGAGCTCAGAACAAAAAAGGGTCTGGCCTCACCATGACACCCTTTATCAGAGAGTCTGTGTCAAGGCCCCGCAATGAATTTGTCTGCATATGAAACTTGGAGAAAGATGAGCTTAAGCCACTTTGTCTTCACCAATCAATATTTTAGAAGCCGGTGCTTTACACAAGGTCCTAAACAATGTTCCCTGCAAAAGCGTTGCACTGTGAGGAACCAAGGGATCCATTAACATCTCAGACTTTCATGGACCTTCTGGAGAGACGAAGAAGAGGATCAGTTTTGCTTTCCTACATGTAAATGTCTTTGAAATGAGGATTGCCTGCACTGACCCAGAATCCATTCCCGATCCATCTCATACCTCCCTCTCTAATATGTTCATCCATTAATGGCTGTGCTGCCTGCTCCATATATGGCACACACAGGGAGTCTCCCTTCCTATGTGTGATTTCCCTAGTGAACTTGGCATCACACATACTAAAAGAGGCCAGTTCCCATGAGCATTGAGGCACATTTTCTAAATGCTACACTCCAGCCACCATTATCCATTCATCTTCCTACACTATGCAAATGGCACAGCTCTTGCTCCTTCGGTCAAGTCCAGTATGGTTCTGTCACTAGAATCACAACACGGAGCAGCTGTATATGGTGCGACCATTACATTTGTGTTTATTTTCCATCAACAAGTTGAGTGGAAGCTCCTTGAGATAAATTACTACCAGGGTTCCACTTCTTGGCAAAGCACCCAGCTCTTGAGTAGTTGGGGAGTTTGCCTGTCCTGATGAACCCTGGCCCCACAGTTTATTACTGTGTGTTTATGTCTTGGTACCATCCAAATGGTAATATCTAGTGTATAGGAGAAGCCACAGAATCATTTGAGCTTTAACCAGTACACTAAAATGGTAAAACTGTATGTTGATATTCAAATATGTTGATATTTGGAGTGGGAACAAAATCCATGGACTGACTTCTGAGAGCTAAGAAGTCGGAGAGCAAGCCAGTTTCTAGGCGCTCCACATTGGCTCTGGGGCTGCAGGCTTCAGGATAGAGCCTAAATCTTGGCCTGCATACTAAGAGAGAGCACTCGCTCTAGTTCTGAAAGTTCTGCTTTCTTTGGGAGAATCCTGCCTCAGGCAGCTTCCAGAGAAGCAAAAAATAGCTCAGAAGAGATGCCTGATTGGGCATCTTAATCTAAGAGTGGAGAATGAGTTCAGCCAGGCCTCAGGAGAAATCATTAGGAGGAATGAAAGAGCAGGACCAGGCTAAAAACTCAAGAGGTGATTCTATTGAGAAAAACACAAAGTTCTGAGCTCCCCACTTTGCCAGGCAAATGAGGTGACATGGGCACTTGGCAGATGACTGACCACCTTCCACCTCCTCTTCTCAGTACTGCCCTTTCTCCTCAGCACCACACCTCTGCAGGACTCTGGGTACTTCTGAGCCCTCCCAGACTTCAGTTTGTCCTCTCCTGTTTGTGCAGACACAAACAAGCCACCTTGACTGCTGTGAAGTCTGTCCTGTATCTGCTTTGATGAGATGGATTCTAACATATTCTAGTAGCTTAGGCCCCCACAATGAACAACCTAATCCAAGTCATTCACAGGGTGTGAGCCATACCACTTGCTGGCTTATTCCAGACTAATCCAAAGATGATGACAACACCTTACCTGAACAGCATATTATATAGAAGCTCCATCTGTATATTCACCCAACCTAGTGAATTCTTTTCACATTCACCAACTGAAGAAAAATAAAACACTGACCATTTACTTGGAAAAATTAAGTTGGGGGTTGCAATTTTTAGAATAACCAAGCTAAAACACAGAAGGTAGTTCATAGTAGTGACATCTTTTCCAGTTGGCTCCAACATCTCCTTGATACTTTCTAAATGCAAAGGTCCTCATTGAGGAAAACAGTACTGTGCCAGTTCCCTATAATGAAAGACAAGTTCAAACCTGAAGGATAAAACAGAGCTTCATTGGATCATTAACCAGGAACTTCTAGACAATGAACAATGAATGAGGTTTATCACCATCATCATGAGAAAACTGAAGCTCGGAAATTGACTTAGTTGTCCTGTCTGACAGATCTCAGATCTTCACTCCAAGACTCCTCTATGACTTCTGCCTGCCCGTGGGTCTAGATGAACAAGTTCGGGACAATACCTTTCTTCTCTTTCTAGTGCAGTCCTTCTTCCTTCCCTTCACACTAGTGCTGTCAGCAGCCATACTGCCCCGAAACAATGGCACCAATGGAAACTGCCAGAACCAAGTTGCCTCTCTTCCCGACTTCTGTCTCTCAGGAGGGTGGGGGGGGAAGCATATTTTCCAGGTCATCTTCTCCCACAAGTCTAGCAACACAGAAAGACAATCACAACCCTGACCACATACATGCCCGCATCCCATACTATCATACCTATACCTTGTACATATCATGCTACTTATACCATACATATACATAGCATAAGACTGACAGCCACGTACCATACATACATCCTACATACACCTCACACTATCCATACTTCAGGATACCCACAGTGTATACACATCTATAGTGTGTGCATATATGTATGTGTGTATCCATGTTCCTACATGCCACTCATACAACCACACATCATAGTATACACATACATACAACATACATCCACCATACATATTATACTACCCATACTCATACCATACATACAGACTTATACCCTGCACCATACAAAATACACACACATAACACACATCATATGTATACCACAAACATACCACAGACCAGTCGTATATATCACATATACACATAGACACCACACTATCAATATGCCACACACCAGGCTAGAGAGATGGCTCAGCAGTTAAGAGCACTGACTGCTCTTCAAGAGGTCCTGAGTTCAATTCCCAGCAACCACATGGTGGCTCACGACTGTCTGGAATGAGATCTGATGCCCATTTCTGGTGTGTCTGAAGACAGCTACAGTGTACTCAAATACATAAAATAAATAAATCTTTAAACAAACAAACAAAATGCCACACACTAAATACACCAGCTACCCCATGATACCACATACACCATACCCCAAATGTTGCATATTCATATACCACAGGCTATATATACATAACACATACACACACACACACACACACACACACACACACACACACACACACACACACTACCCTCTCCATTCCACATACAAATCTACACATCACACTACTCACACACCCCACATCCCATGTTGCATATACCAAACATCCACACTCCCCACACAACACACGGACACACATCAAATACATCATACAATCTATGATACTTGTACCACACACATTCCTCCCATCACCAATCGATCCCCTCCCTTCTTCCTTCCCAGCATGCCCCTGTACATGAGTCCACAAGGACTTTCAGTCACCTCTGCAGAGTGAACTCTAAATTCCTTGGCTGGCCACACCAGGCACACACACCATTTCTGTTTTTAACTTGCACATCTTCGAGCTCAGCCACGCACACTCACCGTCCTCTGCTGCTGCTGCACCAGAACAGCTGTACACACGCCGTTTTACTTCCACATTGTAATTGTCTTTATGTAGAAGCGTCCACCTTTACCATTCCAGATCCAGCTCAGCACAGGTCCAGCTCAGTGAAGTCCTCTCGACCTGTGCAGGAGCCACTTCCTGCTGTATACACACTGCCCCCAGCATGCTTCTCACTGTGCAGGAGCCACTTCCTGCTGTATACACACTGCCCCCAG
>JADRCD010214420.1:26227-47806 GCA_019843815.1 Montemys delectorum | reverse complement strand
GCAAATTCGATCATCAATAGGAGTAAAGGACCTCGGCCTTGTGAAGGTTTTGTGCCCCAGTGTAGGGGAATGCCAGGGCCAATAAGTGGGAAAGGGTGGGGTGGCAGGCATAGGGAGGGGGGAGGCAACAGGGGTTTGTTCTTGTTGGTTTTGTTTGTTTGTTTGTTTGTTTTGGAGGGGAAACTGGGAAAGGAGAAATTTACATGTAAATAAAGAAAATATCTAATTAAAAAAAAAGATAGCAACTCTAGAGAAAAAAAAAAAGACTCCCCCTTCCCAAGTTATGACATTGGGATCCCAATGTATCAATGCTATGTATTGATTTCAAGCTGTCAAATTTAACAAAAGCCTGGTAAACATAGTTGTGGTTACAAAAGAGAATGTCTGAGTAAATGTGCTGAACAGTAATTCTGGGAGCTCACAGAAGGTACAATGTGGGAGAGGTGATCAGTTAAGTAAAGGATTGAATGAGGGAAAGGAACGCCATCTTAAGCAACACATATTAAACTGGTAGATGCATGAGTCTATTCTGTGTTGCTACAGCAAAATCTCTAAGACTGGGTACTTTATAAAGAAAGGCTTACTGAACTCTCAGCCCTGGAAGACCGAGACTATCACAGTGAAATTGGAATCTAGTGAAGCTTTCATGGCAGATAGCTTGACATGGTGAAAGCACATGCAAGAGAGAGATCATACACTGAGAAGCAAAAATAGACTCGCCTTGTAACAACGTCCTCTTCAGGACATCCAGCCAATCCCGTGAGACCTAACCAACTTAAGTTACAAGTCTAGCATTTATCCCTTCAAGAGAGCAGACACAGCCTAAAAATTATCCCCTATCTTTCCTGTACCAGATCAATGCAAACTTCTGGTGGGGACAAAGCACAAACACATCATAGGATGGGACTTAGAAAGGAAAGATTGGAGAGTGTAATCAGCAGGGACAAAAGTAATGGAGGAACACTGAAGGACAGCGGTGACATAGAGGGAGCCGAGTGGCTGAGCTGAGTCCCTGTCTTCCAATAGCTGAAAGCTTTTATGCACGCATGTTACTTAGAGTTGAGCAGAAGTGTCCAGGAAAACGTCGGTTAAGAGAAGATCATCTCCACTGAGATGGAGGAGACATAATGTACCTGAAGTTCCTAAGTGTCTGGTTTATTTTTCTCTCTTTCCACATCTAGAACGAAGAAGAGGGAGGGGACAAGGAGAAGAAGCTTGTCCTCCAGGAGACAGGAAAATGTTATTTTTGAAAGTTAATGAGATTGATAAGGATTAGGAATTTGCTAAGAAGTCAAGGTCTCAATTCTTTCTTGGTCAAGGTCAGTGAGCACTCACAGAATAACAAAAGGCTGAAGAAGGAGTCACAAGGCCTACCTTCCAGCCATAGCCCCGATCCTCCTGGCGTGAGCACCGCATCAGGCAGCCACAGGACCACTCTGGCCTCAGTTTCCCGTGTGTGTAGCATGAAAAGACCAACTCAGATGTAACCACAGCTATTCTTAGGTTGGCTTATTAATTATCCTCCCCCTGGCTCATCCAGGCCCCTTCCCAGACAGCTCAGCTCTTTTGTTCTTTGAGGCATGGGTGATAATCAGAAAAGCCACCTGAAGAACTCAGCAGGTAAAAGACTCACTTCAGTATCTAGAAAGTTCTCCATAAGAACAAAGCAAGGCTGAAGACCCAGCAGGGAAAACCTGAAACCTTATAGCTATATGTCCAGTATCTTTGGCTCTTGGTGGCATCATCTGGGCTCCGACACCCTTAGGTAGTCCCACCCTTCCTGATTTACTGCCTGCAGCACATGTAGCCTCTCTTGGTCCAGTTTCACTCATTGTCTGCAGTTTTCCTCAGTGCAGTGTCCCACACTCTGGGCATCTAGGCTTCACCTTTACAACTTCAAACAAAAGAGTTCTCAGGGTCTCTTTGCAAGGAATTCATCCTTGCCTATCCTCAGCAGATTTCGGGGTTCTTGACTAAAGTTCCCTTTTAACATTAGCATTTTGCATTCCTGCCACACCAGCACTATGTGGAGGGCACTTGTAAGTCCTACTAGCAGCTTGAGATACTGTCTGCCTCTCTTCTGCCACAGCTACTGGTCTATGGGCATGTCGGCAGCCAAGCTGTAAAAACCCCTTCCCCTGCGGAGTTGTTTCTGAGAAGTGAACTGTCAGGCATCCTTGATTTCCTTTCCCCGTGAAATGAACCTGCATCTCACAGTTCTTCAGGAGGTGAGGTCTTGCCCTGCAGGCACCATTCCTAGCATCTCATTGCAGAGCATGATTTCCTCTGAATGGTACAAATTCCCTAACTATTACAGATGCTCTGTCTATGCCCCCACCTCCTTTAAAGTCTGGAACTTAAAACTCACTCTACTTTCCTTACCAAACTGTCCCCCTTGCTGCTCCACCTCGTGTTAGAGTAGTAAGCAATCACCATCGTACAGCCTGGATGTTAAGGCTGTCTTGAAATTTCTTCCCTCAAACATCTCACTCTAATACTTTTGAATTCAGCCGCTCTCAGATCTCCCCCTTGTTATACTACTCTCTTTAACAAATACACATGCTTTGTCTGCAACTTAAAATACGTGTACACTCTTTTCCTTGCCGTTCTGCATAGTTTCCATTTCAGCTTGCTTGAAGCTCTCATTATAAACCTAGGAAAATGCAGCAAAGCATCAACCATGCCACAAGCTAGATATTACACAGTCTTGATGTTGCCTCTGTCAAACAGCCTAATCCATTACTGTTGAGTTTAGTCTCACCCAGTGTCTCTCAGGACATGGCAGGCTATAGCCAGACTCTTTGACAGAATGTAACCCGAGTGGCCTCTACCCAGTTCCTAGAAGAGTCCTTTCCCTCTTCTCAAACCTTGTGTGTACAGTCTTTACTCCGTGTCTTTCTATCAACATCCTGGTCTGCCACAGCCACCCACTAGAATAGCTTGGTAAGCTCTAATCATATCATTCTTGGCCTCTGTATCCCACCATTACAAACTAGTCCCTGTTCACCTGGCAAAGTAGCTCCAAAGGCCTACATTGATCAAGTTCATCATGGTAAGACCTCCTATTGCCAAAATCTGCATTAGCCACTTTTCTTTCTCAGTTAGGTAACCCTCTCTAGAAATGCTTTCACAGACAAGGCATGCATGTTGCACCTGTGTTTCTTAACCCACTCTCGTGGACAACTGAAATCACTGATCATAAAAGTGCTTTCTTGAGGGCGAATGCCACGATCACAAAAGAGCTGGTTCAAACGTATCCCCTTCCAGATCTAGAGCAACCAAGACAACAGGCATAAGTGAAGGGAACTATCCAAGTTAAGTTCCTTCTACAAAACACTGTCTTCCTTTCCTAGACCAAGCCTATACTGGTTAGCTGCTTGTTGGTTCAATTTGACACAAGCCAGGATCATCTGGGAAGAGGGAACCTGACCTGAGGAAATGCTTCCATCAGATTGGCCTAGAGGCATCTTTGTTAATGATGGATGTGGGAGGGCCCCGCCCACGGTAGATGGTGCCAGTCCTGGCCAGGGCATCCATGATTGTATAAGAAAGCAGGTTGAGCCCAGCCAGAGGGCCAGCCAGTAAGCTTTTATTCCTTCCCATGGTTCCTGCCTCTGCTCCTACTTGAGTTCCTGACTGATTTTACTCAATGATGGGCTAAAACCAGGAAATACATACCAAATAACCTCTTTCCTTCCCAAGCTGCTTTGGACACGGTGTTTATCATAACAACAAAACACAAACGGTGACAAGCCACTGTACCACTGTGACCTATCAGAAATGAGTTAGCGCACCCGAAGAAGGACTGAGAAAGATAGCGTTACAGCAGCTGGATGGCTATTGCTTATCATATTAAAATAACGGAAGCACTTTCCAGGTAAGACTTTAGTAACCTTTTCAAGGCTAGCAAGGGACAGAGCTAAGGTCTGAGCCCAGAAGGAAACATCTGCCTGTCCTGTGGCCCTGCCTGTCAGGTGCTCATGGCTCAGGAAAAAAAAAAAAAAAAAAAAAAAAAAAAGCTACTTCAGTACACTCTATCTGGCACACAGCGATGCACTGAGCAGTTCACCTCTCACTGTGCAGTGTGAATTGGGAAGATGAGTGTTATTGTATAAAGAATCTGCTTCAAAGATGTCACCCAACTGATAAAGAGCAAAGCCAAGACCGAAACTCCAAATGGCTGGGTGCTTTCGTGCGTCTGCTAGAAGTCTTCACACCCTCGTGTATGAAGAACATTTGGTTCGTATTTTCACTGGTGTCATATTTTGGAAGCTGCCAGCGGCCACAGCATCCTGCCAAGTTAGCCCCAAATGCTCCAGGTTTTTTTTTTTTTTTTTTTTTTTTTTTTTTTTTGTGCAGCGTATTGAAGCTGGATTGGGGGAGGGGAGGGGAAACTCCTGAAACAAACAGGCCAAGTGAATACAAGGAGAATTTCAGACCACACTGTACCCAGCGAAAGAAACAGACCATGGGGGAAAGATGCCTGCCCCACAGGTTCTCTTGGAGTGTCTATCTGTGGTGATCTTATTCAGCACACCCCAGGGAAGGCACCCAGTCTGTCCCAAGGAGTCCTACTAGAGACCAGGAACAAAGCTAAGGGACTATAGAAGTAAAGCTTCCCAGGTTGCCCACGCGAGGCTTTTTGTTTTTTCTTTTGTTTTAGTGCTGCTTCAGTACTGCCACCAGCAGGCTTTGGACCTGTGAGCAACAGCAATCCTCCTGTTCCTTTCCCAAGCACATCGTGCGAGGATTGTGGATCCTGGGTTCCCACTTTCACTCTTAAGTAATGCCCTATTCTTATTTTTATGATTATCTTTCTCAGCGAGACTTCACTGTTAAGGAGCAGAAAGAAATGTCCTCATTCTCCAGTCTAGTTGGTCAGCAGCTAAGAAGCGCCTGACTGAAGAAGATAAATGCTCCAGGATAATCCAGAACCCTCTGCTCTACCAGAGGCTGTGATAGAAGGAATATCTGCAACTTCCTTGTGTGGCATGGAAGACTCCGAATAATCCTCCTCTGACACCCGCTATAGGAGAAGACACTGGCCACTTTGGTAATTTAGGGCAGGAGAGTTCTCTCTCAAAGTCCTTCCTCTAAATTCTTTGGTAATTAGATTTTTTCTGGCACCGGGAGCAGCCGAAACGAGCTCAGGAAACACAGCTAATAGCTTCAGGTTCTTTGCGGGTAGAGGTGAAGGCCAGCAGGAATTTCTTTTCTTACAGTGTTATGTGCTATCCCATGCTCAAAGTGGCAGAGCAAAAGCCATCATCTTGCCTCCTTTGTTTTTTGTTTTTTGTTTTTGTTGTTGTTGTTGTTGTTGTTGTTGTTGTTGTTGTTTTTAAGACAGATTCTCGTATGATGGAGAAGGGCCAGCAGATATCCCTTTCCAGACGGTGAAAGGGCCAGTGATTGGCCAGCCATGTATCATTCTGTCTCCTCCCTGCAGTTGACAGACTGATCTATCTACCTACAACCCATTTTCCTGAGCTTACCTCCACTGTCCTTTCCCAGGAGAACTAGCCAAGTTGCTTCTTCAGATGGGCACCTGTTGAAAGCAGAGAAACTGCAGGCAGGCAGGCCACAGCCATCTTAGGAAAGAGGATTTGGGTCCTGTCATTGCTAGACTGGTTCCCTTTCTAAATTCTAACTTCACAACCACTGAATATGTTGTAACAACTTGAATCCGTCCCATGGCCAAGGGGAGTCCCCCCAGCTAGTATGACATTACCAAAAATTTTATACAGTCATTTACTGGTATTATTGTAGAAACATAAAATGTTCCAGTTAACAAGTGAGAAGACAACAGAGGAAAAAATACCCATCTGGATTCTATACAAACTCAAGTGACATCTGAACTACAGAACTGATCTCTGTGATGTTTACTTAGTCACTTATTCTTATTGAGTGTGGTCTCCTATAGCCAGATCCAGCCTCAAGCTTGCTATGTAGCTAAGGTCTATTTGAACGTTGTCTGATCCTCCTGCCTCTGCCAACCAAGAGCTAGGATTACAGGCATGCACTGCCATGCCAGAGCAAAGCAAAATTCCCCATGACAAAGTTGTTCACGTTCAGCACAATTTTTAGATCACTTAGCTCAATCAACTTCCAAGCATTAGAAACACATTATGACATCCTCCAGGTTCTGTCAGCACTATCCTATACGTATTGACTTTGATGACTGGGTCAAGCTCCCAAAGGAGAACTTGGTGGTAGAAGAGGCATTTTCCTCAAAGGATCATGACCATCTATGTCGTATTATTGTTTTATATGATAACTGGTAGGTGGAAAGGCAAGATGAGATAATGTTTGAGGAGATAAAGAAGTGGCTGAGAGCTTCCAACCTTAGCTATGTAAACTTTCCATGCACAGGAGCTCAACACATATTTCTGAAACTCCTTTATAAAATAGAGAGCAATGTTGTTGAGCTCACCATGGGTCTGCATCTTCACACCTAGCTTAGAAGCTGACACAAGAGAAGCCTTGGCTCCACAATCTTCTCAAATCCTTCTACACAGGGGAAAAAAATCTTAGAAAACAGGTTTAGTTTGTCTCCTGGGAACATGGATGGTTTTGATTACTGTTTCTGTCTGCCCACCTTCACAAAGTTCACAAAGTCCTTCTACAGTCAACGTCTGGCAGCATTGCTTTCCACAACAGAAGCGAGGGATTTCCAAGCTCGGGACTCTTTGGTGGTGATACAAATCCTCTACAAGCTCAACACACACACCTGGACCGTCTACTTTACCCTCAAGGAACAGGAAATGAGGGCGTGACAAGGGGAAGCTGGTGCTGCTTCCTGGACTGTGTATCAGAGAGTTTCATTGCCTTTCTCATGCTCTTACCTTGGCCTCCATGAAACTGGGAAGTTAACGGACATGCCACGTTAAACCTCAGCCTTTCCCAGTGCCTGACACAGCCCACCTTGCAGGATAGTTCTGAGGATTAAGTGAGATGAGGCAGTTAATGAATTCTGGGCTGTTTGGCCCAAAGTAATGTTCAGTTAAAGTTAGCTTCTGTTATGGTCCTATATGATATTTTAATCTGCATATATTCAATGAGCATATATTTATATAGCTGTCTGCTCTGATTCCTCCATAAGAAATGATTAAGCCTAACACATTTTCTATTGCATCACAACAAAGTCATCAGTGATACTGACTCAAGTTACACTCTGATATTGAGACACACCACGTCATTCAAACATATACTCAGCTGAGTGGTCAACCCCCGCCGAGGACAGATTTTTATTCTACTTTCCCATCCACAAACAATATAACTTTGGGAAATTTATATAGGGTTTTATCTTCCAAGATGTGGAAATTAAAACTATCTATTTTGGCACTGTAAGGGTTAGACAGTAACTTGTAGAGTGTCTAATATAATGCCCCACACCTGACAAACATTTACTTAAAGTCATGTAAAGCCTATAAGCTTGAACTTGAGAGGGAGTGGCAAGAGGACCAGGAATTCGATCCAGCCTGTACATAGCAAGTCTGAAGGCAGCTACAGCTACATGACATTCTATTTTAAAAAGGAAGGAAGGAAGAAAGGAAGAAAGGAAGGAAAGGAGAGAGGGAGGGAGGGAGGAAGGGAGGGAGGGAGGGAGGGAGGAAGGAAGGAAGGAAGGGAGAGAGAGAAATAGAAAGAAATAAAGAAAGAGAGAGAGAGAAAGAAAGAAAGAAAGAGAAAGAAAGAAAGAAAGAAAGAAAGAAAGAAAGAAAGAAAGAAAGAAAGAAAGAAAGGAAGGAAGGAAGGAAGGAAGGAAGAAAGTGAGAGAGAGACTTGAGTGGTGGTGAACACTTTTAATCCATTAATCCCAGCACTTGGGAGATAGAAGCAGGCAGATTTGAGACCAGCCTGGTTTACATAATGAGTTCTAGTCCAGCTGGGACTACAAACTGTCTCAAAGAAAGAAAGAAATAGGGGCTGGAGTGATAGCTCAGCAACTAGGAGAACTTACTCCTCTTGCAGAGGACTTGAGTTCAGTTCCAACTACCCACATGGTGGCTCACAACTGTTCCAGGGGATCTGGCACTCAAATCTGACTTTTCTGAGCTGGAGGCCCATATGTGGTCTATATGGATAAAAACATTAATATGTATAAAATAAAAAATAAATAATTCTTAAAAAAATAAAGAGTTGAGGATTATTTCATTCAAAAAAACCCCAATAACATCAAGATAAAATTGGGATGTTATTTATATAGTACAAGATATGTTTGTATTACCCCTGTGATCTTCTCAATAATTTAGGGAGGTAGGCAAGATAAATATGAGCCTAATTTACAGAGACAAGCTCAGGTAAGGGAAGTTTTCTCAAGATCTTGTGACTGGCAGACACTGTTTCTCACGGCTTCATGCCATGTAGCCAGTCACCAGGGACTTTAGGAAGATCTCTCTTGCCATTTGTATGAGAACTCAGAAATGACTGGGAGCCGGAGAATGCCCTTGGCTCCTTTCACCTACCCTCTGTGCATGGAGCTTCCAATCATGTGCAAAGGTCTAGTATATGTGTGTTCAGGTTTTGCCAAAAGTAAATGGCTTCCTCATTTTAAAAATGAAGTAGGGAGAAACACGTTGGAAGGGATTAAAATCAAGCTGTAATGTCTTCTTAGACTACAAATAACTCTTTAAAACCAACATGTGATGAGTTAATTATAAATGGAAAAAAACATATGGACTAAATTTCCCTTGAAATATACAAGGGTCTAAAAAATAAGGAGAAATGCACTGATAAAATACATTTGGGATTTTACTGAAACCAAAACGTTTACGAAGCCAAGCATATCTTGTTGACGTTACCCAAACTCCTCATGTTCTCTTCTGCCAACCATGGCCTGTCTCCTTGGGCCTCCCCAGCAATAGACTGCAAGATAATCCATTACTTGCCAATAGATAGACAAATTGACAGACAGACAGACAGACAGACAGACAGACAGACAGACAGATAAATAGATAGATATTATTGGCCTCCAAGCTACTCTATAGTTCTTAAACCGTATCTTATATACAGTTGTTGAAACGCTTTCAGCCCAAGCTGTGTAAACACTAGTGGACCTAAATTTCAAAGAAGCAGCCTTGCTCCAGAAACTCAGAAGCCCCCTCTTAATAAAGGCCCAGTATCTACAATGTGTCAAAAAAAAAAAAACAGTCTTGTAGGTGGCTATTAAATTTATTAAATTTAGCTTCCACCCAGCAGTTCTAAAGCTAGTAAAGTAACTACCAAGCTACTTTCCAGCTTGCAAAATTAGCAAGACCTGAAGCAAAGGCAGGGGATGGCAACGGGAGAAAACCAGGCTACAATCTCTCATGCAACTGTGCACACCCCTGCAGTGGATCCCAGCAAGCTGGCAGTGAGCATGTGATATTAACCGAAGCCCTTAATTTAAGGAAACGGAATCGACCAACTAGTAATTAACAAATTATTCTTAAACAGGCCTCGCTTAAAAATTAAGTTGAACTACCATTTTTCTATAACCCGTCAGGAAAATGCTGACTGCTACTTCAAGTAAACACAACTTAGGCAGATGGTAAGTTCTCACAGAGCACCAAACCTATACTTAAATAAATCAATGTTGTCGGGCGGGCTGCAGCACTCCATGGCCACTCAGCAGAATTCACGGACACCTTTGCAAGACTTAGCAATGATTTACTGTCACGTGGAGATGACAGCTGAGAGCACCAGGTTTCCTGGTCAGAATGTTCTGCGCCCCTGAGACAGGTAAAGTGTACAGGAAGAGAGTAGCTTCCAACTACCTCTCAAGAGTGCATAGGAGAAAGATGATCCCAAGCCCCACTCCCAGTACAGGCTAGCACCTGTAGGTCCACGAACTCACTCACTCGTTAGAGAAGTTTCTACTCAGGATAAGCCAGATCATAGAGATTTTGCTAGGTCCTAGACAATCAAAGCTGAACCGCCCCCATCCTCATCCCACCCCCCCACCTCACAAAACTACTCAAAGATCACTAGGATGTGAATAAGAGAATTGGGGGAACTTGCTAAACTCTATAAACAGGCTGCTTTAGAATATAAAAAAAAAAAATCTTAAAACCTGGAGGGCTACTGTCACTGCTGTTTGAGGACCTGGGGAGCCTTTTGCTTTTGAAAGTACCATCTTAAGAGATATGTTGTGTAGCATAGAGTATGGAGCTTAAAGTAGTAGGTTCAAATCTAGGCTCTATCATTCATGGATGATGTGACCTCGGAAAATCTGCATACCCTTTATGAGTCAGTTTTCTCCCTTTAATAATAGCACCTCAATGGACAGATTGCTTAAACATCTGGAGGTGATATACCCTAGAATCTTAATCAGGCATTATGGAATTTGTCTAATTCAGATGAACCTATAGAATGTTCTATCTAGTAAAAGAACAGTATGTGCAAAGTCTGGATGATGACCATGAACAGCTCATCACAGTTCTTTCCCAAAGCAGACACAGAATGTCACGGGGTGAAACTTATCCCTTGGGCAAATGAAATCCAACAGATGTCTGAGGCAAGTCGCCTTTGAGTTTGTAGCTCATCCTGTCCTCGGTGTAGATCTTGGGTTCATGTGGTGTTAAGTCCACGTGAATGCAGAAAACATCAAAAAAAGGATTTGAGCTTCTCCCCCCAAAACAAAACAATAACAACAACAAAAACAAAAAGCCTTACCGATAATTAAGGCCATCTGTGGTCAAGGCCAAAGTAAGTACCCCTGTGTTTGCTTGCTCACCAAGGAAATTGTGGTCCTAGTCCTTCCTCAACCCACCAAGCCTTGGAAGCAGCTCCTTTGGCCTCCGTTCCCACCCCAACAAAATCTTGAAGCTAGATTTCATAGCTCACTGCTGGGGGTCCATTTTTAAGTGCTCAGTTTTACTGGCTTAATGGTGTTCACATATCACAGAATGCTAGAAGTCAAAGGGAATTTATAGCAATCAGTAAATGCAGTTGCTCCCCACTTGGGGTCTCTGGATTCCAAGGAGGTCTGTGAAAGCAATAACCCAGATCAGCTCTATCTTGAGTATGTCCAAAAGCTTACCCTGTACTTAAATAGTTTCTCATTGGCACTACAAAGCTTCAGTTGCCAATAAAGTGCCAAGTTTCTAAGCTGCTGTCTGTCTTTATTTTGATTTGGTATGGTAACACTATACCATCTCATGTTTCTCACAGCTTATTAGTGATAATTACAAGTGTCAATAATTTGAAAATAAAATGTTAAAATATATCAAGTAGGGAAAAAAAACAAATAAAAAGCAAGGATAAAAACCAAGTTCTTATCCTGATGATGTGAAGCTGGGGTGGGTGATCTCTGTGTCCTCTAGATACACACTTAGAAAGTCATTTTCTGGCTGACAGAGTAGACACCTTTACTCACACCCTGTCCCTGGGTCATCTTTAGGGTAGATAGTAGATTCTTCAGAATACATGTCTAGTTGAAATGACAATGTGGATCTATAGTTTGAAGTGTTCTATATGTTAAAGAAAACTCTGAAGTTCATTTCTTGTGAGCTGAGAGTTTAATAGTATCCCCTCCCAGATGAAACCCTGTTAGAAAGTACAGTGTGTCTTTAGACAGCAGGGATTCAGTGGGTTCCACAGGCTTATGCTCTCTCTCTCTCTCTCTCTCTCTCTCTCTCTCTCTCTCTCTCTCTCTCTCTCTGTCTCTCTCTCTCTCTCTCTCTCTCTCTCTCTCTCTCTCTCTCTCTCTCTCTCTCTCCCTCTCTCTCTCATGACTCCCATAAGCACTCTAGCTACAGCATAAATGAGGCATCATGATGCATCCTGACCACAAATGGCTCCTGGGTAACTGGAAACTGCTCTCACACGGGGTGAACTACTGGTGCTTTGTAAATTTACTCTGAGCCTAAACGTTATCAGATTTGAACTGCATCCATACCCCATCCCCTTTTCTGTTCTAGAATGGATTTAGAAGTATAATTAGCTTTTTTTAAAAAAAAAATCATACAATGCCATAGAAAGTTACACTCTTGAACACATACATAACTCTATTCAATAGCATATCTAAGGAAGTAAAAGTCAACTTGTTCACCCAGCTCCCACAATAACAGTGGTCTTGGAACCTCACAGGCAAATGCTATGGAAGGCATGTATCAGAGACAACGACTGGTCCAGAAGGAATTTTCAAGAATTACACTCCTTGACACATTTTGGAACCTATTCTTAAAAGTCCACATTGTATTACCCTTATAAAAAAATATATATTCCATAGGAATTCTACCTGACTAGTGGGTGGCAACTGAGTCTAAGCATGGGCAAATCATTTAAAAAATGAACTGACTTGTTTTAAATTTTACTACCCCTGCAGAAACCTACCTTTGTGTGTTCTTGTCACTCAATGAAAGGAATTAATATACTCACAAATAATAAACTGAGCCCTTTCCCTGCCCGCTCCACAGCAAGGTTGGAAAGAAGTATGCTTTTCTCGTTTTCTAGCATATACATAGAGAGGCTAAATGCAGTCACCACAAACACAGATTGTTTGTGGCTGGCGCCAACGTCACATATATGTTTAAGAAACATCAGAAAACAGAGGTAATGGAAGGCCATATGCACAAAAGTCCACAGCAGACACAGGCTGCATCAGACTTCAGCAGCCTGAGCTGTAAGGACAAAAACCATTGATTTTTACTGGAGAGGGCATATCAGGTTACAGGAATGCACACATTTAATTTTTATGAGACTGAAAGCTCACAGAAACAACAACAGAAAAATCCCACTTTGTGACACATTAATGAAACCCAGTGAAGGGCCACTTTAAAATAAAACAAAGGGAAAGAACTTAACCGTGATATCAAAAGGTCTTTGAAAATAAACCATAATGCCAAGGGCCATTCTCACATGTTGTGGGATACTTTTAGTCTCGGGTCCAGTGAAACGCTAGATCCAGGCTCCCTCTGCTATCTCCTTTCTTATATAAACATGCATATAAGATATTACTCACCCCTTTCTGGTTTCTATCAAGAATAGTTTTCATTTTCTAGGTAAATCCCAGAGTCACCAATCTTCCAGCTCTCAGCCCCAACCCAAGAACAAGCAGCAACAGAAACATGGCCCCATCCCACAACATCCTCTCCAGCCAAGGGTAATTTACAGCCCAGTGTTTGGTTCATCTGTCACAGGAGAATTATAGGACCCCACCACTTACCCTGAAAATAAATATCTGCTCCCCATTCAGGTAAATGAGATCGTTTCAGACATAAATTGACTCCAGTACTGAAACTGGCCCTCTGCACAAGAAATAAATATTTGAATTATTTCTCCGGATGAGGATGATACTATGGACACTTAAATTTAAGAGAGAGGTTGTACATTCCTTTTCCATATGAAGGCCAGCCCAGGAGAAACTGGAGGCCACTGAAGCCGGAAACATCCTATAATAACTCTGTTAAGTCAAACTCTTGCCTATTATCAGTATGCAAAATCTCCCTGGCAAAAATAAAGGGGGGAAAGGTCAAAGCACACATCTCCACTGACAATCATTCATCTGGAATAAGACATCCTTGCAAAATGACACTGGATTTTTCATGGCCCATACAGGGCTTTTAACTGCCCCACCCTGTCCTGGTGTATCCCTGTTGTTTGAGCCTCCAGATAGAAGGTGGCGCCTTCCTATTTGCAGATTGGGAAACTGAGATAGCCTGCAGCAATATGGGTCTCTAAAGAGACAACTAGCTATAGGTGGAGGCAGGGTGGACAGAGAAATGGAAAGAGGGAAAGAGGGAGAGATAAAAGCAGAGAGGAGGAAAGGGAGAAGGAAGAGGAGGGGGAAGGGAAGGGAGGGGAGAGGAGGAGGGGGGAAGGGAGAAGGGAGGAGAGGGAAAGAAAGAGAAGGGAATGGAGGAGAGTGGGGAGAGGAGAGGAGAGGAGAGGAGAGGAGAGGAGAGGAGAGGAGAGGAGAGGAGAGGAGAGGAGAGGAGAGGAGAGGAGGGAGAACCTTCGTGACCTAGGTAAGAATTCAAACAATTTTCAAATGTTCAGTCTTCTGGGTTGTAGAGGAATTAATTTGGAGAAGTCCCTCAGTACTACACCCCTACCCTTGTAATGTATATATGCCCAACGAAGACACACAAACACTAAATTAAATATGACGTAGTAGCATTAAAGAAGCATCACAGAGGCTAACTATATGGTTTTTATTTAAACTATTGTCTCTTCAGAGCCACATTAACTATATATTTTATGGGATTACAGAAAGATTCCTAACAAATTAACAAATAACGCTAAACTTAAAGCTGTACAGTAGCAGACAGGTCCCCACCAAACATGCCACTTGTTAAACTCTACCTCCACAAGGTTTTCTGGTCAACATCTAAGTAAGCTGTAGTAGTCAGGTATAGTTATTTACCAGTAAAATAACTACCCCTGATTATATGGTTCACGCTGAAGAACAAGCACTTAATGTGGCTTAAAAATCAATAGTCTAGGGTATTAGCTATTGCATTATTGAATGACAGCAAAATAAAATATTTGGCCATTTTATCAGTGTTACAGTAACTTTTGTTTGTTTGTTTGTTTCACTTTTTGAGACAGGGTTTCTCTGTCTAGCCCTGGCTGTCCTGGAATTCACTCTGTAGACCAGGCTGGCCTTGAACTCAGAAATCTGCCTGCCTCTGCCTCCCAAGTGCTGGGATTAAAGGCGTGCTCCACCACTGCCCAGCTTGACAGTGACTTATTTTGAACTTAAAATGTATTCATTTTGCCAGTCCCCCATCTTGGAATTCGAAAACATTTCCAAATACAACACATGTTCAAATTGCCATATTTTAAGGAATTCACTTAACATCGGGTAAAATAAATACTGCCAAGAAGCTTCGGAGATAATAAAAAAACAAGTTTCCCCAAGAAATTGATCTGGGTGCTAAATATTGGCATTTGATTAAAGTCCTATAAAATGAATAAATTAATGGCCTCAACATTATAGTTAGTAATTATATTTTCTGTTTCTGAGAATGATTGACTAGTGTATACCTTTGAGGCATGATTCTATCCATTGTGAAATAAGGCAGTAGAGAAGAGAAGAGGAGAGGAGAGGAGGGGAGGGGAGGGAAGAGAAGGGGAAGGAAAGGAAGGGAAGGGAAGGGAAGGGAAGGGAAGGGAAGAGAAGAGAAGAGAAGAGAAGAGAAGAGAAGAGAAGAGAAGAGGCGAGGCTGAGATGGGCCCCAGGGGCAGAACAAGGGGCATCTGTGATCCCTGCACCAGCACCTCCTACTCCCACTCACAGCTGGCAGGAGAAGGTCATGCCTCACGTGGCACAAGCCTGAAGCTGACCTTTCTGCCTATCAACTACTCTTCCCGACTGATGCTATTGACCCCCTTCCGTTTTGTTTTGTTTTGTTTTGTTTTGTTTTGTTTTGTTTTCATAGGTGATTCTCTTCAGCCTGCGGTTTCTCTGGCAGGCTGCCACAAGAAAGTGGAGTTGAATGAAGTGAGATAAGCCGAGGTCTGGATCTTTCTAAACTTTTATTGCAGTCAGTAGAAGGATAGAAAAATAGAAGGGACATTAATGATGCTGCAGATGTAGCAAGCTGAAGTGGGGTTATTACTCCATAAAGATGCACATGTAAAAATTCGCAAACAAAACAGGAGGCCAGGAACTAAGAACCACAAACATGCTCTGCAATACCTCTCTAATGCAAAAGCATAGGGGCTGGGGCTGGAGAGGGAGTCTTGTTGGCAGGTGCTTGCCTTGCAAGCATGAGGACCTGAGTTCAATCCCCAGAACTCACATTTTAAAGGCAAGGTATGATGGGGAGCATTTGTAGTTCTAGGAAGGCAGAAAAGGACACGTCCCTGGGGCTTGGAGCCAGTCACCTTAGCCTATGTGATGAGTTCCAGGCCAGTGAGAAAAGTAAGGCATGCTGCATCTGAGGAACATTATGGAGGTTGACCTCTGGCCTCCACACAGAGGCTCTCTTACATGCGCATGCGCGCGCACACACACACACACACACACACACACACACACACACACAAACACAACCTGTCCAGGAACACACGCGTGAACATACACACAAACATGCACACAAACAAAATCCATAGGACTATATTTTTGTTTTTAGACTTTGAAGATTAGCTGTGTATAATGTTCCAATATTTCAAAAAAAATAAATTACCGTGAATATTAATACTCTAAAAGAAAAAAACAGCCCCAAATTATATGGACAGACATGGACAATTTGTACAGGAAACAGTGTTCAGTTCCCCTTTTAATCAAATAAAAGCTAAATTAAAACAGCATTTGACTTAGCAAATGGGCAGGGATTTTTTTCCTTTGAATAACAATACCCAAGTCTGGGCTAGAGGTCAGGGGCTAAGATGCATTATGGCAAAGCCTTGACTTCACAAGTCTAGGAACACAGATGCTTTGGGGACCACATGGCAGCACACAGTGCAATCTACTTGCTGGAGCAGTTCCTTTGTAGAAAGTCAGAGGCTGAAGAGGGGTGGTCTGCAGGGTCCTCCCAACATTCCTCATCACCATGGCAAACTAAACCCAGATGATTCATTCAACAGAAGCAAAATGGTTCACCTACAATGAGTAAAGGGCTACACAGTCATTGAAACCACTTTCAAAGAGAGACCATTTTATTTCGGCCATGTTAAATTAGAAAAAAATAAAAGTCCAAAGAAAGTCACATATAATCTCTGGGTAGTAAGGAGGGCTTATAAGAAGGAAAAGCAGCAAAATCACCAATAGTGATTGCTTCTGTGTAGACCTTTTGTTTTGTTTTTTGTGTTTCTAGTGCTCTTGAACCAGAAAACAATGATTTCCTCTAAAATGTAATAGAAGAAAGTAAGGGAATCCCTGAGCTTGACTTATTTTGTCATTTCTGTCACTGATTAGGTTCAAGATAGCTAAAATGCATCTCTAGCCCAGATCCTCCCGCCTCAGCTCCCCCCTCAACCATGTGCTGGTAGAAGAGGCACATATCCCACAGGCAGCTCCTAAAAAAATGCATTTTAACTCAGAGGAGAGCATGCCAGCACATAGGTTTAGGGAAGGACCAGTTCTTCCCAGTGTTAAGAACTCTAGAACATATCTTTTCCCTTTTCTCTTTCAGAGAAAACCCTGTTGCTTCGTTTTGGGGTTCTCTTGAGGGGCCGGATCTGAAGGAAAAAGAAGTGCCCATCAACATCGTACATGCTCCCTTCTCATTTAATAATCCCAGGTGACCACAGCCAAATCACCTAACTGCCTGCCGGCTTTCCAAAGAGCTGCACCATGGCATGCGGGCAGGAGCCATTAATGACATAACCAAGAAGGTATTGCTTGTTTAAGGAATGTGCAGAATCTGCCAAGAGACTCCTACACTTAGGGTTTTTCTGAATGAACCTCTTTTGAGTTCTGTCATGCGCACTAATGTCATAGTGGGAATCTTGTAAGATGGGAGCCTCATTTCAAATGCATCTACCACAGGGCCTTGGCCATTGGCTGGTTGCAGCACGCAGCACTTCAGCGGCATAAAGCCGGTGGTGCAATCATAGCAACCAATGTTAAACAAAGAAGTCCTCTGGATGAAATATAGCTGATGCAATCAGAACTACCATAAAATTAAAATAAATAAAATGCACAGCTATGTGCAGCCACCCAAAATTCTGCAGTGGCTGGCTGTTGCACTCAGAATGAAACCTATATCCCTCCCTCACCAGGCTTGCCAGCCCTAACGTGACTAGATGTTTGCCCAAGTCTCTCTGGGCATTGGTTCCTGGATAACTGGTCTGGTCTTTTCTTTTTTTTTTTTTTTTTTTTTTTTTTTTTTTTTTTTTTTCCTTTCTCGTTTAATTCTTTCAAATGGTGTATGTGTGTGCACTCCTTTGTGAGTTTGTGTGCACCACTTCTACAGGTACTTGCAGAGGCAGAAAAGGCCATTGGATCCCCTGGAACTGGAGTTACGGGCTATAGAGAGAGCCTGATGTAGGTGCTGGGAACTGAAGGCAGATCCTCTATGAGAGAGCCAAGTGCTCCTGGCTGCTGAGCTGCCTCTAAGGCCCCATTTTTTCAAAACTGCTACAAAATCCCTCATTTGTGTAGTGTTAGGATTTCTTGTACCTTAAATATCCCTCCTCATTATATTGAAATTGACATCAGCTTTGCTTTCATATATGAGTGGAAGGTAATGAGGTACTTGAATGTCAACTCCTGCTTAGGAAAAACTGGCCGACGATTACTTCGATATTTGAAAAATATTTTTCAAATACTCTGTTCAACAGAGTTTGTCCCATGAGTCGGGGACAGAAGTATCAGAGTGAACCCGGATTCCTCACTGGTGACAACTGAAATTCAGAATGTCTCTATATTCCCACACTGCTTGTCTTGCCATCCTAAACTCCTTCTCTCTTAGATGTGCTCTGGTGAAGACTTCCTCTAGTCCACTCGTTTCCACTAGTACAATGTTAGCAACGGCTCAGACACAGCATCAGCTGAAGATGCTTACTGCAAACATACTGGAGCAGTCTGAGTGTCTCTTCGCTATCCCTAACTTCTGCTTGCTACATGTTGTATTCCTCTTGGGTACAGGCTAGACCTGTTGCGCTAGTTCTAGAGAACAAGATTATGAATAGTAAAAGGATTTTGCTTCTGAGACTTCTACCTTCCCTGCTCTCTTTCTTGGAGCCATCGCTTATTCTTAGGGAAGCTAGCTACCAAGTATGACCTCCACAATGGAAAACCCCCAGAAATAAGGAAATAATGCCACATGGCCACTGCCCATAAGGATGTTTAGCCTGACAACAGCCAGAGAAGTAAGCTTGTATCTGATCATGGACCGCCTGCAGTAGACAGATGAGTTGGCCGGTAGATCATCCCCAGTTCTGGCTAGAGGAGATCTACACTCCTGGCAGACATCTGCCCTGTAGCTTTCTAAGACCCTGATCATGAAGGAAGCCACAGTAATATTCATGACCCAGAGAAACTCTGGGGTGATCATATTCTGTCCACAGGGCAGGAAGTGGTAATTTGTTACACAGCAGCAGCTAACTAAAGCAATTGCTTTACTAGACACCCAACATCTTCTTTTCTTCTCTTTGGGATTATAGCAAAGGAAATCTGCCTGCCTTAAATGTAAAAAAAAAAAAAATGACACTTGTGATAGCATGGGGATAGAATACATTCACAATTAGTAATAATTATGCAGAATTTATTCCTGTGTGGAATGGTAGTACTGTTGATAGATTAATCATAGTAGCCTTTCATCATTTATATAGACTTGTAAAGCCTACCTGGTACTCCACATTCATAACTACCTTATCCAAAAAAGACATGGAGTATGTAAACAGACCTGCAGATGAGGAGATGGATTAAGTTCCACGAATGTAAGGATTTTCTCTCTCTCTTATTCAATCCCTCCTGCCTCAGTACCTCCCTCCCTGTGAGGGTCACAGATGTTTCAAGGCATACTTGCTGAGTGGGTGCCTCCTACAGGTTATCTAAAAGGACTGAACCTTTTTCATGAAAGCTGCCCAAGTGATACATACTTAACAGTGAATCAATCAGCAACCTCTTTGTATACATAAATAAACATGTACATGGAACCAGTGTATGTGTCCCCCCCCCAAAGCATAGATGCCCCTGATAGCTCACACTGGTTCTTAAGTGACAGTAAGTAATTCATTCCCACATTTAACCCCGTCTTTTATTATAGCTTTATTTTGGCAAAGACAAAGGACCTAGACTCTTTCCTAATCTAACAACCCTCTCTTGGTAAATCAATTCTTTTCCCTGGGGAATTATTTTCAATAATCTTCAGGGATGCAGGGGCATCACAATGCAGCTCATCAGCTAGCATGCTCAGATCCCTTTAGCCCTCACAGGCTCTCTGCCAGGTCTGGCCTCATTGGCCCCAATTCAGGGTCAAGCAGTAAGTGGTAGGTGTGTCAAAGGTCACCTTAAAGTATCCAGGGAGGCTGGAGAGAGGTGTCCAGAGAAATGCAATTAAGATACCCACAAGGAAACAGGAGGGGTGGGTATTGAAAGGAAGTTGGCACAACCCTTAAATTCTTTTCTTTGCAAAGTTTCACAGTCAAGTGATCACTCAGCCTTTGAGGGTGATTTGGTCCTTCCTCAGCAACCCCTAGTAAAAAAGTGTTTGTTCACAAAGGCCCAGGAGACATGAAGGAATCCTTGGTGTGCATTTCAGGAAGATAAGAAATGATTAGGGGCAAGAAGAGACAACCACTCATTTGTCAAATACTGAACAGGGCTGGCAGAATGGGGCTGAATAAAGGGCGTCTGACTCCCAACCCTGCAGATTTCAGATTCCAAGAAAAACACACACTTTAACTTAAGAACCACACAAAACTGATGACTGATAAATGCCATAAGACAGAAAGGTCAAAGTAGCAGTGGTCCAAGTGGAGCTAAAAACTGGGGAAGCTGAAGAGTATTCTAGGCAGAAGTATTCATAGAAGGGACAGCATGTGCAAGGACCCTGTGCTGAGAAAGGTTTGGCTTTCCAGAACCTGACATGCTAGCATCTGGGAGCCTGGTGAGGGAAGGTCTGCCGTGTGTTGCCAGGTGAGTCTGGACTCTGATATCCAAGATCGTGATTCCAATTTGAAGTTTATCTGCACCCCAACCTGTTTCCCCAAACTTCACACATAGAGCCTCACTGTCTTCTTCCTCATACATAACACACCAAAACTAAGATTTGGATCTCCCCACCTCTCAGCTTGTCTTTCACCTACATCTCCCTCATCTCAGCCAAAGGCAGCTCTCTTTTTCTAGTCTTGGGATGGAAACCTTGCCATCTTCCCTGACTCATTCTCACACCAATTCATCAGCAAATCCTCTCCATTCTACCATCAGCCAGAGTCCAACAGTCCAACTCCTACTGTCTCACCCACAAATTCCCAGTCCATACCACCATCCTTGTTCCTATAGAGTCTTCTCTTAAGTCTCACAAAAGAGGTCTTCAAAAAAAAGTGGGTATGACCAGGAGGCAACTCAACTACCTGCATTAAAGGTGGTATTTGTTCCTTTGCAAGAACTCTTCAGGTCCTAGAGAGACTGGACTTGATGATTCTCTGCTCATAGCTATGTAAGGTTTTCCATACTGATGAGATGAACGCTTAGTGTCCAGTGCATGGGGTCAATGTCCCAGGATTTAGCACATTTTCTCACAATCTCCAGATACCTGCCTGGCAGTTCCTCAAATGTAGCAAACACACAAGGACTTTGGTGACAGTAGCCTAGAATATGTCACACTCACTCCTCCCTCAGAAACCATGGCTCTGGGCAGTAGATCTCTGTGTCCCAGACTTCTCCATAAGAGAGACCACTAAGTGCACATTTTCCTCATGTCTAGCTTTGTCTTTCTTTTCAGCCCTTACATTCTGGAATTTGTGATCCATTTAAATACTCGCTGAAAGATTGTGTCTGGCTGGCTGACTGCCACAGGTTTAGAACCTGGAAGTGTTCTAGGGAAAGAAAGAAAAGGTTTACCTTGTGCTGGGTGTTGTTGCTGGGCCCCCATATAGTCATCACCAGAAGTCTTCTAAAAAAAAAAAGAGTATAATCCTTCTGCATTGGCTCCATCACACACACACACACACACACACACACACACACACACACACACA
>JADRCD010214419.1:17100-27171 GCA_019843815.1 Montemys delectorum | reverse complement strand
GTAGCTTTTCTGATTGCATAGGATTACACAAGAGATAATGAGAATAAAAGGTGGAGCAGAAGGTGGGTCATTACCACCACCACCACCACCACCACCACCACCACCACCACCACCACCATCATCATCATCATCATGGAGTTTAGTCTTTCTGTGTTGTACATTATTGCTTTTTGTAGTATTCTTCTTGGTTCTGGTATTTTATTTTTAACTTTTTAGTTATCCTTTGTGTGGAATGTACCCCAATTCCACTCATCTCCCCATCTCTTCATATCTCCTCTCTGTTCTTGCAACTTCCTCTCAAGAGAAAACCAAAAAATAGAAAGGAAAAAAACAAACAAATAAACAACAAAACAAAATAAAATCAAACTCCATTTCTCCAGGGACACTGTGGTGTGTCAGTGTGTCATTTTGCCCAAATGGTTTTAAAAACAAACAAACGAATGAACAGAAAACTTCAGTAAAATGTATTCTCAACCCTCAATATTTATTTCTACAGCAATGCCCTTGATTTCCCATCGTAGGGTCAATACTTTCTCTCCTATCTATATTAAATTTATAAGGGCAAGGTCCTGAGTACATTTGTCAAGTGTTCAATTTGGTGTTAACCAAGTTAATGAGTAATGTTTGTTATTAATTACATCAATGAAAACATTATAGTATTACAGCTCTGCCTTGAACATGATAGAGTAGGAGGCTGGAGAATGAATATTCACAAGCAACTAATGGGCCATTCTTTAGGGAAAAAAGCTAAAATATCATTCTAATAGCCTGTTTGCAACCTAATCCACAGTCAAATCAAACCATCTCTGGCTGGGAAAAAAAAATCATTTCCTCAAAATTAAATCCAATGAACTTGTCTCTGCAGAAGGTCAAGTAATATATCCTCATGAAAGAAAATGACTCCTCATTTAATGCATCAGTTATTAAAAGGCTGTCGATTTTCTGTTTGGGTTCTGTCTTTTTTTTCCCCTGCACATTCAAATAATTGTCTTGCCAACATGCAAATGATATGCCAACTACACTTGGTTGGGATGACCCCATGTGGTGATGAAAGGACAAGGCAGACCTATCCATTATTAGGTCTAAGCATGGAGAATCATGGAGCTTCTGTAATTTTCCTCTCATTTGTGGTTTTATGATTCACGGGAACAAAATTTAAAATATGGTCTAGTCTTTTCTTTTGACAAGATGTTTGGGGATTTTAAATAACGTTAGCTTTTGGTACCTCCATTGAAGTGAAACAACTCATATTAAAAAAAGAAACATTTTTAGAGGAAGAAAACAGAAAAATAAACCAACAAACAAAAAGCCTCAGAGTGCTACATTCTTTCCTGTCTTCCTGATCCATGGAGTGACTTATGCCAAAAGCATCCCCCGATGTGATTATACACCATGTGTTGCCTGGCATTCAATCCATAGCATCTTCTATTCAGACTTGTAGAAATAAAGGCTTTCCATTGTATTTTATGAAATTATTAGCTTGTAATGGTGACTGTGTATATTTTACTGATTTCTCATGTCATAGTCATTTCTAGCCAAAGGTGTGTAATGTTTAATTTTTAATTAAATTTCTGTGTCCTAAAGAAAAGAGCTGCCAGCTTATACACTGTAGAACTGATCCATCTGGGGAGGTTGGAATGATTCTTTTCTTCCTGTTTCTCCTGCTTTGACCCTTAGGTAATGAGCGCTCTCTAAACTTAAGAGAAACTATAGTTGATCAGGTGTGATAAATGCCACCAAGCTTGCCCCCCTCCCCCCCGTCTCTCACCCTCTCATACACACACAGAGAAGGGAGAAAGGAAGAGGGAGGGAAAAAGGTGACAAAGATAGAGAAGATGAGGAGATAGAGGAAGAAGGGGAAAATGAAGAGAGGGAGAGGAAGGAGAAGGGAAAATAGGGAAGGAGGGAGAGATGGGAAGTAGGAGGGAGGGCAAGAGGGAGAGATGGAAGGAGGAAGAGGAAAGGGAAGTGGAAGGAAAGAGAAAGGGAGAAAAAGAGGGATATCTCTCTGTCTATATATCTATATAGATAGATGAGGGGGAGAAGGGGAAAGGTTGGTCTGGGGAGAGGACTCATGGGTGCCTAGCTCATTCATGACAGAGCATAGAAGTGCCTAGTTTTTTGCAGGTCTATGATGGTATGTAGTGTGCTTATCAGCCCAATGACTATATCACATCCTTCTTTGTTTTTGTTAGCCATGGTTTCTACTTCCATTTTTCTACCCATCCTCTTGCCCCTTTCTCCACGTAAAATATTTCATGCCTATCCCTCATCTTCTGAATCTGACTTTCTTTCCATCTCATTTTCACATTATTCTCTGATTCTTCAAGGGTGATATAGATGTCCTGTTTATGTGTGAACATTCAACAGTCACTTATTCTCAACATGTTGACTAGGTACAAGTCTCTGTATTAACCATCACCTATTGTAAAAAGAAGCGTCTCTGGCCTATATGGAGAAAACCACTGGTCTATTGGCATAAATTCTACCTAGAGGGCAGTTCCACATGTGTATTTAGCAAAACAACAGGAATAGATTCTGTACTAGGGCCTATGACTTCCCTACACACAGGATTTTGACATGGTTGACAGAATCGGACATACATGCATTTTCTTCTGTGGAGTGGTGAATGCTTACTCCCCACAAAAATCATGCTATGACTGCATGGGGGGTGCATCTTACCTAGCACATATTATAGGACATGGGATCTACAGCTGAGGAAGACCAATCATGAGTTTTCTTCTCTAGCAGCCTACACAGAAGCTTCCAATAGTATGTATGTCAGCCAGGCTGAAAGAACCATCCAGCTCATTTCTATCTTGGTTTCTCTGTGTCTTATAACCTGAATCTGCGGTGACAGGATCTTACCATATATTTCTGGTGAGCAAGCAAAAGTAATGGCAGTAGGCTGTATTGTTTTGGAGGCCTCTGGCATCTCTCAGACCAACAACTCATAGAGAAGATTCCTATCCTGGCACTGAGATTTTCATGAAAACAAAACAAATTTAAACCATCAGTATTCTGGGAGGAGTATCAGAAGTATTATCTATATATAGGGTACCTCCAGTCCATTACACCAACACAAAGACACACACACACACACACACACACACACACACACACACACACACAAATAGTAGATAGTTAGCTTACAAAGTAGTAGTTTTCTGTATAGCTTATTCATCCTTCCTTTATTTTTGGTAACCATGGTGCCCACCCCTACCTTCTGACTATCCTTAGGCCCCTTTCTCCACATCCTTTTATATTTAGTGCATTTTAATATCTCTTTATCTTAATGTTCCCACCACTCCAAGCTTGGCCATACTCTGGCCTCTATAAACACTCACTTCAATTTAAAACCAGAGTTCTAAACACGGGAAGCTAAGATCTGCATACAAGAGAGAACATATGGTTTTTACTGTTCTCTGACTAAGGTACCTCACTCCATATAATTTTTCCCAGTTCCATCCATTTTCCTATACATTTAATAATTTCATTTTTGTTTATAGCTGAATAAAATTGTATTGCATATGTGTAATGCATTGTCATTGTCATTCATCAATCGATGGACATTTAGGCTTATTATAATTTCCTAGCTATTGTGAATAGAACAGCAATGAAAAATGATGCTCAAATATCTTTGTCATGAGGTACTAAGTCTTTGGCTCCATACCAGATGCCCAGGAGTGGTTGAGCAGTATGATGGAGTTGTACAGAAGCAGTGTAGTCACATAGAATTCTGTTTTTAGCTGTTTGAGGGTCTTTACACTGATTTTTATACCACCCAGCAGCAGTAGCAGTGACAGTAGCAGCTTTAGTTCAAGTTCAAGGGTTATATCTTCTTACAAAGTTAATTAGGTGTTGGGGCCCAAAAGTGCCCGGCATCTTAGTCTCCATCTTGTCCCTGGGCCATCATCTATAAATTAACACTCTTTTGTCTCTTCCACTATCTTGCTTCTATCCCTGCAATTGACTTGGGACATTTTATGATAGAGGGCTTTCCGGATATCTTACAATGAGAACATTTCTCTCCTTTCGGACTTTTCACAATGAGGACAATCCTTTCCAGACATTTTACAATCTGGACTTTCCAGTTATGCTGATTTGTAACCAAACAATAATGTGAGTTTGGTCCGTGCACCTGGGCAAATACCTTTGTGGTCTGGAGTTTTAAATAGTCCCTTTCCCTAGAGTAAATTAAGACTTGATCGGAATATTTTGTCTTGTCTCCTTCCTTCGAGTCTCCTGTCCCCAAATTTGTTGCTGCAGTTTTTTCTTCTAGAGAACCCCATTGTTTAAGTCCTGCAGGTCAGGGAAATTAGGGTTCTGTCTTAGTCCCTGTTCCATTGCTGTGAAAAGACACCACGAAGCCTGGATTTCTTTTTATCAAAGAAAGCATTTAATCAGGGGCTTGCTTATAGTTTCAGAACGTTAGTCCATGATCCTCACGACTGGGAGCATGGTAGCCTAGATGGTACTGGAGCAGTTGCTGAAGAAGTAGTTGAGAGGTACATTCTGATCCATAGGCAGAGAAAGAAGGAGGGAGAAAAGAAGGGAGGGAGGGATGAGAGAGGGATGGGAGAGGGATGGGAGAGGGGAGAGCTACTTGGGTTGCCATGGGCTTCTGAAACCTGAAAGTTTACCCCGGAGTGACATACTTCATTCAATGATGCTGCATGTCCTAATCCTTCTCAAATTGTGCCACTCTCTGGTGACTAAGCAAATAAATATATGAGCTTACAGGGACGTTCTTGTTCAAACCACACACAGGTCTTCTAGGTTCCTGAAGTCCTATTCACTAAATAAAAAACAAAAACAAAAACAAAAGAACAAAACCAAACCAAACAAAAACCATGAGAATTGTAGGTTGAGTGCAATGGCAAAACCCCTGGCTTGCCTAGCACATTTAAAACTCTAGATTCCCTCCTTAGCCTTGGAAATAAACAAAGAAAAAAATGTAAGCAAAACAAACAGGAACAATAACAAAGACCACAAAGAAAATCCATTAGATTCTCACTTAAACTTGGGTTTTAACTGAAGTGTCTAGCCTCTACTATCACCCCATGAGCAAACATTATTCACCAGCATCCTGGCTTCTGTCTCTTTGTTCTTGATCCCCATCTCTCCAGATACTGTTTGCAATTTGTGGCTTCTGTAAATCAGTTGTACAAGCCAAAAATCCTAGTTTAAGTTCTTCTATGTTTTCAGTTCTGATTCTTTTTCTGCCCCCCCAAACAAATCATCAGTCTATATATATATATTACCCACTAGTGACTCTCAGAATCCCTTTGTTCTCTCTCATTTTGTCACCGGCCTTTCTGCAGCGGGTAGTGCCTCTTCAACAAGGTGGCTATGTGGATAATGTAGTAGACAAATGGACAGCAACTGTTTTTCTTCTGGCTTCCTTGCTGCTCATCTTCTTCCATCTCGTTATCCTACACAATGCTTCACAGGACCACTACAAAGCTGATCTGATTATTTGAATTTTTTAATTACATGTTCTTTCTTCATCTTCAAATGCTTGAATAGTTTTGCACAGTTTTGAGGATGAAGTTCACACTATATTAGCCTCTCTTTTATTTGCTTCAACTGTACCTTGTACAAGTTCCTACTTGTGTCCACAATGAATAGCTATTCCTACACATGATCTCAGCTTCAGGTTCACATACTAGATTCTGATGTTATTTTTAATGTTATCCTGTATTAACTCTTTTTATGGTTGCCTTAGGCTTCTATTGCTATTAAGAAATGTCATGACCAAAAACGGCTTAAGGGGAAAAAGGTTTATTTCAGCTTATAACTCTTAGGTCATACCCCTAAGGGAAGGCAGAGCAGGAACCTGGAGGCAGGAACTGGAGAAGCTATGGAGGAGTCTTGCTTACTGGGTTACTTATGGTTTACTCAGTCTATTCTATTTTTACCCTTTAGAAACACATACCTAGGAGCAGTAACACCTGCAGTGGGCTGGATCCTCCAACATCAAATCCCGAATAAAGACAATACACCAAAGATTTCCCTACAGGCGAATTTTATGGAAGCATTGTCTCAATTAAGATTTTCTTTTTGTAGATATGTCTAGGTGTGTGTCAAGTTGCTGAAAACCAACCAGTACTATGGTATTCTGTACATAATTAATTAATCAATTAATGAATATGTTGGGTCTCTGGAAATGGCTCAGTTGGTATGAGTGCTTACTGTACAAGCATGAATAGCTGAGTTCAAGTCTTCCAGTGACAATATAATAATCTAGGTTGGGTACATATGATTATAGCCCCCAGAATTGTGGGGACATCAGAGACAGGAGGATAGTTAGCACTACATGACAACCAGACTAGCTTGAGATTCTTTGAGAGACCATTTCTCAAAGGGATAATAGTGTTAAACCACATGCATCCATGAAACCCACAGAAACATAAATATACAAAAACATTAAAAATATTAATAGCACATTTGCACACAAAATAGGCATTCTCTTAGTGAGATTTCCTTCTAACTTTATTGAGGTTATATTGTAAATAAAAATTATATATAGTAAAGACATACATGTCATGACATCACAGGCATATGAGTTATGAATTACTATAATTGAGTTAATTAGCATAGAATCAACTCTTAAATTATCAATGTGCATGTGTTGAGAACATTTACAATCTATTATTTTAGCAGTATTCAAGTAAACAGTTCATTACTATTAACTCCATGACAGTTCTTATACTTCACTTCCCTTGTGGCCACAGAAGTTCAGAGACCACATCGTTAGGTCTTTTCATTGCTGTAGTACTTGCACACACTTTTCATTATGGCAATTCACATCCTAGTATTCCCAACTGCCCAATAAGTCTACTGAAATCTGGTGTTTATAATCTTCCTTTCTATATATGTAGCATAAGACCTTGACAGGTAGTATTTAATATTTGTTTTGTGCAAGAATGTAAAGAAAGAGAAGTAAAGGGAAATAAGAATCTGTAGAACCTACACTGTTTTTTTTTTTCCATTTACACACTCAATTCACAATGCCTACCTGTGATAACAGAAAATAAACGTGACCCTGTTGCATGGAATACTTGGGAGAGAACATGAATCACTGCTTGTACAACACAGGACACTCAGTTGACTGCAACAGTTCTTGTGTAAGCTCCCCGCTGTTCCTTCTAGTTTCCTACCCTCAGATCTTCCCTTTCTCCTATGCCGAGTAACTGTGCTCCTCCTGGCAGCTCTAGGCCTTTATCATTGTTAGCTTTTCCTCTCAGCAATAATGGACATATTCAGTGCTTTAATCTACACTTATTAAAAGGTAGTAAGAATAAACTTCAGTTCGTCATAAACTAGAAATGTATTAATTCATGGGTTACTATACTTTCCCCTAACATACTAGTAAGGTAGATAAATTGCATGGAAACAGTTTCACACAAAGAACTGTAAGCACTAGAGGACAAAGAACTGACAAAAATTCTAGAAGTGGCAAATGGAAGTAAGGAGAAGTAAGATATAAGTACCCGTGGGAAAAGAAGTATTTTTTTTATTAGATATTTTCTTTATTTACATTTCAAATGTTCTCCCCTTTCCTGATTTCCCCTCCAAAAAAACCCATATTCTCTCCCTCCTCCCCCTGTCCACCAATCCACCCTCTCCTGCTTCCTGACCCTGGCATTCCCTTACACTGGGGCATAGAGCCTTTACAGGCTCTCCTACCATTGGTGACGGACTAGGCCATCTTCTGCTACATATGCAGTCTGAGCCATGAGTCTCACCATGTGTACTCTTTGGTTGTTGGTTTAGTCTCTGGGAGCTCTGAGGGTACTGGTTAGTTCATATTGTTGTTCCTCCTATGGAGTTGCAAACACCCTCAGCTCCTTGGGTCCTTTCTCTAGATCCTTCACTTGGGGACCCTGGGCTCAGTCCAATAGATGGCTGTGAGCACCCACTTCTGTATTTGTCAGGTACTGGCAGAGCCTCTCAGGAGACAGCTATATCAGGCTCTGAAAACAGGTATATTTATGAATAAAAATGAAAGGTGTGTCAGTACGCAGCAGGTTGATTTAGGACTCAGAGGCCTCCATATTTCAGAATGTTGTGTAAAACAGGCCTGAAGCAAAATGCTTAGTTAGAAGTTGCACTGAGAGGCAAGTGGACCTAGAAATCAATTTTCCACTCTCAATAGCACAACACCTAAGCAGCAGGAAATTTACTTTGTGAAGAGAAAATCCCAAATCCCAAAGGATGATAACACAGTAGAGTGTCTGCAATCAAACAGTGATAACATAGTGAGAAAGATGATGTAGGAAGCTTTAGGCCTACTCTATTGATCACTGCCTGTCACAATGACAAACGATTTCCCAGAAATCATCTTAAAGAAAAGATGGATTCAGCTTACAGTTTCAATCAGTGGTCACTTAGCTCCATTGCTATGGGCTTGTGCTGGAGCAGCAAGTTATACTGAAGGAAGAATTGTGAAACAGAAATCTAAACATCATGGCAGATGGGAAACAGAATGGAGTGGGAGGAGGCTCTGAAACAACTTACCTTTTGAAGTGATGTCCCCATTGACCTAGGTTTTCTAACTCTGCCTGGATACTAATAACCCTCTCAACTATGAACTTATCAGTGTATTAGTCCATTGATAAGGCTAGTTCCTTCGTGGTTCAGTTTTCTCTTAGTAGCATTTCCTTGTGTGGGCCAAGCATTTCAGACATGACTCTTTAATAACTTTTATATTCAAACTCTAACTACTTGAAACATTCTATAGTCAAGTGCATGACTTTCCCATTTCGTGAGAAATGATAAGTGGAATCTTCTGGTAGAAACTAAAGCATTCTGAAGAAAAGACCAATTGGTACTATTCTGGAAGAAAAACTAATTCTGCATCAATGATTCACATGAAGAAATATTTTTTGAGGAGTTATTTATATCATGTGAATAAACAAACAAGGGACAATTAGTCATGTTGTTTGTGGTGTCAATCTCCGTTCTCAACTTGCCTGACTTTGGAAATGCTTAGGAGACACGCCTTTAGGTTTGTGAATTTATAGTGCTTAACTCAACAGAAAAGGCACACCTTGAATACAGCCAATATCATCCCATAGGCTGGGGTTGTGAACTGAATTAAAAGAGAGGAAGAAGCAGGTGGAACACCAGCATTTATCTTTCTTTGCTTTCTGACTGTTGATACAGTGTGACAAACAGCTTCCCATTTCTGCCATTGTGTTCCACACCATCATGGTCTGTGCCCTCAAACTATGAGCTAAAGGAAGCTGTTTCTCCCTTCAGCTGTATCTTGTCAGGTATTTGGTCACAGCGCAAAGGAAAGTAATTCTTAAAGAAAATTGGTACTTGGAACTTCAGTCATTGCTGTGACTACCTTACCAGTTGGGTAACAGACTTGGGATTGGTTTTGGAGAAGGGATTTGTAAGAGTTTGGGGCTGTGGCTAAAGAAGACATTTAGTGTTGAAGGAAAAGCTTAATGGTCTGTCTTGGTATAGATGTGGAAGGTCACATTAGGGGCTGGAAGTTGCAGAAAAGACTGGGGCAGAGAGAGTGGTAGGTCACTGATGAGCAGGACCCCATCTTGACAAGAGTGCTTAATTATGTATTATCTCTTGCCTTCTATTTAAATACTATCCTTACGTTAAGACTATGAAGATGGACTTAAAGTATTCTCTGGAACTTTGTCCCTCTTTCCAGTGTGGTGACATTGAGACAATCTTCTTTTTCTACTCTTTTAGTTTATTGGAAGTGTCGAGGTCCAAAATGAGACCCTCTAACAACTCTAGTAACAATCTGATAATGGTTTTCCTAGGCTCTAAATTACACTTGATCTTAACTAAAATCCCAAGAAGTGATATTAGCCTCTAAACTATGCAAAATATTGTTTTTTTTAACTCCTCCAGTTTATTGCATTTTGTTTTGGAAACCTACAAAAAGTGAGAGAATCATTTAGAATTAAAGTAGAGTGACTTATCCAGACTGAAGAAGGAAAAGAGAAATTCAGGGCAAATACATTTAGGAAAAGTGGGTCTAATAGTCTGTCTTAGTTAGGGGTTCTCTAGAGTCACAGAACTTAGTCTCTATGT
>JADRCD010214419.1:0-17090 GCA_019843815.1 Montemys delectorum | reverse complement strand
ATTCATTTCAGATGTAGTCAAGTTGACAACCAGGAATAGCCACTACATAGTCTGATATGCTTGTAGGTAGTGGCCAAGTCAGCTGTCACATTGCCTCGGCTTGACTGTTTCCCATGACTATAAGCTTCTCACCTACCTTTCCTTAGAACACATGCATAGGGAAGCTTGCCGTTGTAAGTTCCTTCTCTGTCCCTTTTGAAATGTAAATCTTCTTTCAGAGTTTTGACAATTTTACAACCCAGAAATGTCTCCTCAAAAGAAACTACTCTTTGAATTGTACCCATTAAGAAAACTCCCAGTCTCTGAGAAAGAGATGGGAGCCTAACTTTTCTTAGTACCAATTAGCAAACACAGATGTTCTTATTACCTTGACCCATCATCCCTTACCACTCGTGTCTGACAGTGCTAGCTGACTGACTAACTCTAGGGCTAAAAATCTGTAGTTTTCTCATTAGAGGGAAAAGGAGATCTCCACTGTTGCAATAACTTGTTGAATTTTCTTCTTTGCCTTTTTTACTTCTGTGGAACTTTTCTTTGACAGTTTGAAACATAGCATCATGAGGCATTAAATCACTCTATTGGAAAGCTTGGGAAAGATTAAGGACACTAAAACAGAAAACTAAAGAAAGAAAAAAAATAGCTCTTAAAATGGAGTGTTTTTTCTATTCTACCTGCTATGGTTTGGTTATAAAATGTACTCTACAGTTTCATTTGTTAAATGCCTGATCCTGACCTGGTGATGTTTGAAAACATCATTGGGAAGTTCTGGAAACATAGTGAGTTGGGAATATTTGAAGAAGGGCTCTGGGAGACACCCCCTTGGAGGGGCATCTTATCTCTTGTCTATGTGCCAACTATGGAGCAAGAGACTTTTGCCTCATTTTGAACTACTGGAAAGTTCTGTTACCATGAGACTAGAATCAGTGATGGTAAGAGCTTGAGCCAAGATATTTGAGGGCTCGAGTAAAATTGAATGTTTCCTTATTTAAAATTGACTCCTTGACATAATTCTCACATCAAGGAAAAGCGAAGATAGTCCTTCCTGCTACTCTTATGCCTCTTTTCTCCAGGCAGTTGCACTCTTCCCGTGTGTATAAAGTGCTATGGTGCTCACTTGTTGCTTACACCATATTTTTGTCCTCTAGTGATACTGATGTGTAAAGTTTTTCTATCATAGCCTGCTATAAGCCCAAGCTTTCCAGTTTTTCTTACAGTTCTCATTACATAGACAATGTTCTTAAGGGGCCATCCTTATAAAAACCATGCAAGGTGAGGCTGACGCTGATGTCACATCAGCAGAGATAGAAAAACGAATCTAGTCCAGTTTTGCATGAGTTTTTTTTTTTTTTTTTTTGTTACTGTGATTAAATAACATGAAACATCTCAAGGAAGAAAACATTTTATCTTGGCTTAAGTTTCTAAAGGGAGAATCCATGATGTCAAGGGAAAAAATGGAAGCAAGAGGTTGGACCAACAATGTGAGCAATCACATATTCAACCTCAAACGGGAATCAGAGAACGTGAATTGGAAGTGGGGTAGGGCTATAGCTCTCAAAGTCCTCCCCCAGTGATGTAATTCATTCAGCTAGTCTCCACAGGTTATGGAGTGGGATGGGGGTAAGGAGATAGGACACCCAGAGGAATGCCTTCCCTTCTAAAGGAAATGGAGAGAAGACATATATGAGGGAGTACTGGGAGGAGAAGAAGGGTGGTTATTGGGTTGTGAAGTCAATAAATAAAAATCTTTATTGTTTGATCCTGAAAGCAATTCTTTTTTTTTCCTAATTTTTTTTAATTAGGTGTTTTCTTTATTTACATGTAAATGTCTCCTTTTCCAGTTTCCCCTCCAAAAACAAACAAACAAACAAAACCAACAAGAACAAACCCCTGTTGCCTCTCCCCTCTCCCCATGCCTGCCACCCCACCCTCTCCCAAGTTATTGGCCCTGGTATTCCCCTACACTGAGGCACAGAACTGAAAGCAATTCTTACATGCTATTTTGTGCTAGCTCTCTAAGTTATATTTTATATAATATAATTTTTAGATCATATTAATTCACAGTGATAGATTCAAGATTTAGGATGTAAATAGGAATGTTTTGAACAGGAGTGTGGTCTGAAGTATGTTGGGGAGAAAAAAAATGAGACATGTCAAGAAGATTTAGTACTTTCTGAAGGTTTGGGGTCAAGGGTTAAACATTATTATTAGATAAGTTTCACTGCAGAAGAGTGTTGATTTCATGATAGATCTTGCACCACTTATACCTTCTGCTTCTTCCTTCTTCTACTCCTCCTCCTCTTCTTCTCTGCAGCTGTCAGGTATGGATAGTTTAGCTGCTTGATTGACAGCTGTCAAACCCCTTCTCTATGCTTGGCAGGAATTGGAATCTGGCACCTAGTCCAAGTCAGGCGGAGGATGGGTTCTGATTTGGAGCCACTTTTCTTATACCAAGCAGTTCTGAAGTCCATTGGAGCTCCAGATGTCCCTCCTGGAGATTAACAGGGGCCAGAAGCAACACAACAGTAGCATGCTATTCTAGTGGAAACCATAGGAACTTCTGAGAAAGCTGCATTTCTTCAGAGATCCCCTGAGCTGTAATCATGGTGGTTACAGCTTTTTAAACATCTTAGGCAGCTCAAGGAGGCTCCAATCTCTTCACAGACTCTAGAAAGAAGTTGGTTGCAGTCATAAGAGTCAGTCTTGTGACTGCAACTCTTGTGGCTTCTGCTTTAGCCACAAGAGAAATTGTTTTAGCCGCAGTCTCTCCAGACATTATGCAACAGGCTCTGGAAGATTCAGCTTGACCATATCAAGTTCAAATGATACTACTTAAAATGGTTCATGATGACTCTACCAACACCACTGTCCTCGATCTGCGTAGAGCAGTACCTCTCCTTCTCTGACGCCTTGGCCACACAGACCGAGTAGGCTTGCACAGACTGTATGGCTATGCAAAAGGTTTAGGCTTATCAGATAGGAGCCAGTGTACAAATACAACCAGCTCCATATGCAGCTGCTCCCCCATTCCCAGAGCAGTGTAAGCAACCTCCCTCCTGTGTTTCTGCTCTCCATTCCCCTAACCTCCATTGCAGCCTAGGCCTCAGTAAAGCCTTTTCTGTTGTTTATTTTTATTCATTTATTTTATTTATTTATTTAATCAACTTGAAACCTCCACAACTAGTAGAATTGGCTGAGCTAGTAACAAAAAGGTCAAATAACCCCTGGGTTATTAGAAGACCATCCTCCAAGTATACTTAGATGCAACAGCTAGAAGATGGCTGAGGGATTCTAAAGTGTGGCCAGGGAACTGACAGGGCTGCCTTCTACCAGACTGAAGAAGTGGCGAGAAACCAAGCAACAGCAGAGCGCTGAGGGCACATAAGCTGAAATGCTGTGAAGAGCTGAGGTTCCTAAAAGGCTCCAGGTCCCAGCTCCTGGAAGAGTTCCAAGATAACTAGCTCCAGTTTCCATAGGGATGTGACACTAAGATTAAGGGTCCTGACACTTTGTCAGCAACCTATTTCTATCTGGGTTGAACAAAGGAACCTTCAGGATATCGTTAACAACAGACTGAGTGTCAGCAGCAATGGAGAAGTTGTGGGATAAGAAGAGATCCTGAGATAGCTCAGTGGAAGCAGAGAACATCAGAGATGCTGAAATGAGGTAGTGTGGAGAGATCAGAAATGCTAGAGACCATGTGGTCGAAGACAAACTACTTATATTGCCCTTTAGGGCTGGTTCACTTTCATAATTGAAACACTATTTAAGTCACCACTGTAAATGTAAAGACGTAAAGATCACTGGTACAGGGAAGGCTAACTTTTAGGAGTGGCTGTTCAAAGCATTCATTTAGTTCTCCCACAAGGAAAAGGGGAGATTTCTATAGATACATTTGGAAAACAGAAGTGCTGTTGACTGAACAGAATGTGAGTGGATGTGTCTGTGAGAACAGTCCAGACCTGGAAACTGAGCTGTCTCTACAGCAGCTATGCCTGAGACCTGCTGTTGTTTTCACGTTTTGATGTCTTTGTTCAAACCATATGGCATAGGAACAGTACATATTTGTAAATAAATAGGCAAGAGTCTAGATTCCTTCTGTGTCCATGACTTGGTTTCATCTCAGGTTTATCAGTCTTTTGGAAGAGAAGATTATGTTTGAATTTGGGAAACTTTATATCTTTGAAGAATCTATTAAGACAATTCTTCACTGTTTGCCTGTTGGTATACTGTTCCACTAGAAGGCCCAGTAATGAGCACTTAACAGCTCTTGTTTTATTTTTTGTTTTTTGTTCTTTTGCTCTTCAGTCTTTTGTTTTTAGTAGTTGAAGGGACTGCTAAAGCAATTGTTGTTTGAGATTCTTGCATTCTGTTTTAGCACCTACTTTTAGAAGAAATTTCTAGTAATTTGGAAACCCTCCCTTTCTCCTTTTTCCCTCCCTCCTTCTCCCCCACCCCCCACTCCTTTCCTCTCTGCCATCATTTGCATTGGTAGATTCTGGGGATTCTATAAGAGGTACCATAATGACTGACAAAGGGCACAGGGAATGGTGAGTAGAGAGATCTGGGTTGGATTTTCTGTCTTTTTAGACCCTGCTAACCCAAAGTGAAATCCCTCTTCCTCCTCCTCCTCCTTGGCCTTTTATCCTTTTGATGTCCTTGTTGTTGATCCTCCCTCCAACATCAGAGCAGATCGGACCTTTGGTAGCTTCTGGTCCAGCTCTTGTCTGTTGCTTACATGAGAACATTGAGGCACAAGGAAACACAGCCATTTGTTCAATGTTAGAGATCTGTGAGAAGAAAGACCATTGTATACTTAATAAAATATTTTACTTACCCCGTGTGTAGCCAAGAGTTGTTCTAGAGCCTGAGAGCTGCAGCTTGCATCCCTGCCTCTATCAGATTTGTAGATATTTGAAAACTGTGACTCTTAAAACCTTTTGTATTCTCGTATATCAATCCTTTCATCTTGCATCTTACTCCTGAAATGCCACATGATTGCTTTAATGAACCAAATAATTAATAATCAATGTGCTAATGGGAGAACGGGGGATACAAACAGAAAAGAACCCCAACATTACTGTTGACAGAAATAGAGAGCTAGCAGCTGTTGGACTAGTTTCCAAACAGGCTTTTCAGAGTGCTGCCCTTGAACCCTGGACACCTGTAAGCGATTCCAGATTTCCCCAAAGGATCTCAGGGCTTCCTGAGCTGGTCTAGGTCCTTGTTTGAACCTTGGTCTTGTTTCATTTCCACTGATAAGATAAGATGCCTTGGCAAAAAGCCTTTTAGCTTGAAACCCAAGGTCACCTGAGACTCCTCCACAACAAGGACAGCACCACTGCAGTAACTGGGAGCAGCTTATCACACATCGCATCTACTCGAGCAGGGAGAAGAATGCTCACTTGTTGGCTTCTGCTAAGCTTGATTTTTCCAGTTCAGAACCCCTGACCAGAGAATGGTGAGCTCTCCACGAGGCTGTATTCTCCCACATCAATTAACTGATCAGGACGGTGCCCTCCACATCTGCATCCAGATTCACATCCACATCCACACCCACACCCACATCCACAAACACAGCCAGAGCCACAGCCACAGCCACAGCCATATCCACATCCAAATCCACAGACCAACTAGAGTAGGCAATCAGCAAGTGAGACTCTCTTCCCAGGCCATTCTAGATTGCATCACATTGTCAATTAGACTTAATCATCATACTGCTGCTACTTCCTTATTCTTAATAGATTTCAGCTATGAATGTTTGAATAAATGAGGGAGGGGCTTTGTTTCTTGAGAATCCAGAACTGAAGTGTGATTTCCACACACGTTTGTAACCCTCTGGGGAAGAGTCCCACTATGTTGTTCCTCCTTTCCATGGGGATTAGGTTTGAATGTATTTATTTGCCTGTGAGCAATCAAGAATGTTCAAGTATTTGCTGAGGTAAACTCAAAGGTGAATAACCCTCAGATCCTTACTGACAGAGTTCAACGGTTCACAGCTCACAGCCTAATTAGGAGCAATGACATCTGCGGGCATGGACAAGTGCACTATCTTGGTAAAAATATTTTCTTGTGAAACTCGAGGCCTGGATTATCACGGGGCCTTGACACATGGACTTTGGGACAAGAAAATTCAGGGTTCAAATCTCAGCCAAGCCCATTGTTAGTAACTTGAATCAATCACTTATAAATTAGAAAATGATTCAGTTTTTCCATCTATATGAAATGGATAAATAGTATGCATTTTAGTTGTAAGGTTTAAATTATTAAATACATATAAGACCATATTATCTTTAGGTACCCAATATGCAATACATACATAGAATTTTATTTCTAAAGATTGCTTCTAATTTGATTCTGTGTAGGGGGAGGTCAGATATGTTGTATTAAAAGTTTGGGATTCTTCTGTGAAAATGTTACTTTCACATCTCTGAGATGTGTAGATAACACATGCAAGAGTCAAGTCAACAGGTACACAGTCCATGTGACATGGGGCCTGCTCTTCCTCACACAACATTACTCCTGGATGCTTTAAATACACTTCCTTCTTTTAAAAATTATTCTCTGATCTTGGCAGTTTAGAAAAAAAAATCAATTTTACTAAGTCCTATGTTTAGTGAGTATGTCCAGAACTAGAGATAAATTAACTTGCTTCCATTTTCACATGACTGTCTTGTGACAAGTTAAATTGCTATAAACACCCCCCCCCCCCCGAAACAATGCGATGGTTTGTCTACGCTCAGCCCAGGGAGTGGCACTATTAGAAGGTGTGGTCCTGTTGGAGTAAGCGTGTCACTGTGGGTGTGGGCCTTAAGACCCTCATCCTAGCTGCCTGGAAGCCAGTATTCTGCTAGCAGCCTTCAGATGAAGATGTAGAACTCTCAGCTCCTCCTGCACCATGCCTGTCTGGATGCTTCCATGTTCCTGCCTTGATGATAATGGACTGAACCTCTGAACCTGAAAGTCAGCCCCAATTAAATCTCTTTATAAGAGTTACTTTGGTCATGGTATCTGTTCACAGCAGTGAATCCCTAAGACAAACAACAAATTGTCATTTTCCATAAGCAAATCAAGCTATTATGTTCTTAGCTGTAGTTTCTTTTTCTGAGCAGCATTCTTCTCAGAATAAAAACCAACACTCTTATGACTAATACAATGTCTTTCCATGTGTCTATTCATGGATTTTCCTGAATATACATTAGCAAAATGTGTTTGTTCAAATCTGCTCCTAAAGGGAGGTCAGTCTTCCTCAAAGAACTTAAGATCCAAAAAGACAGATTTAACCAGCACAAAGGAAAAACAAACTGTCGATTTTAATATTATGAAGGGAGACTATCATTGTAGGAACAAGACAGGTCAAGGACACCAGGAGAACACAGCCCACAGAATCAAGTAAGCAGGGCTCATAGGAGCTCACAGAGATGGAAGTGCCAATCATAGAGTCTGCAATGGGTCTGAACTAGGTCCTCTACATATGTGCTATGGTTGTATAGCATGGTGTTCTTATGGGATTCTTAACAGTGGGGGTGAGGGATGTCTTTGAGTGTTTCACCTACTACTTTTCTTCCTACTAGGTTGCCTAGTTCCATCCTGGTATAAGGATTTGTGTCTAGTCTTATTGTAACTTATTGGTATCCTTGGGCATTGGGGCTGCTTTTTTTTTTTTTTTTTTTCTGAAGAGAAATGAAGGAGGAGTAGACCTCAGGAAGAGGAGAGTTAGAGAGGAGAATTGAGAGTAGTGGAAGGAGGGAGGGAAAACTATTTGGAATGTAATATGTGAGAGCAGAATAAAGAAAAAGTAAAATAAAGTTATAAAGTTCAATAATGGTTGTAGTAAAGCACTGTCACTTCCATCTCGACTAGCAAGAAAGAAGCGACTCACGAGCTCTCCTCCAAGCAGTTTATTCAGGTACTTCATACATTCTTCTGACTTCTGACTTTCCTCTCCCCCACCCCCGAGGGCAATCTCCTAGGCCCTTAAATGCTCTATCCTGAGCCTATCTCAGTAGGCCACGTGGTGCATGCAGATAGGTTGCCAAACGCAGAAGCATGCCAGGTAAACAAGCACAGCCAAATCAGGTGTTGTTTATAGCTCTAGCACTCCAGCAAGGAGCAGAAGCTGGCGCCATCTTTAGGGCGAGGTTCGGACGGCTCTCTACAAAGCACTTTTATAGGATACTATTTATTTAATGGGTTATATTCTACCAAAACAAAATTATGTCCTTCAAAATATTATCATGTCTGGAGATCAAATAAGATAGACTTTATATTTTGAGGATGGGAAAGGGGAAGAGAGAGAACCAACTCAGGTTGGTGGTATAGGTCTTCAGGGTTGTGTATGCTCATTTCTATAACAGAGACAAGAAGGAAGAGGCAAGAGACAGCCTTAGAGATCTATGCACTAAACAACAAATTCGAAGTCAATGTTACATAGTAGGCACCTGCAAAATGCTCCTCGCTATTGTCTTTTGTTCTTGTGTCATATTAAGGCTTTACTCTAATTGGCTAAGAGAATTTTTATATGTAAATATGACTCCTAACCTTCTCATTAGCAGTTTCTTCCCTAACAATGGTAAATTATTAGAAGTCATAAAATGACAAAGACAATCCTTCATTTAAAAACTTCCTAAATTTTCAATTTTAATCCAATATTCCTCAATTTATCTCAATAAAAATTTCAGAATGAACCCAGACAAAGACACTAGAAAGTGAGGCACATACCTACTAGTGGAAACTTACCTTGATTATTCTGCTAAATTGAGATAATATAAAACCAACTCCTAATGACCTATTGTTAAACCCATAAGTTAGTGTACCCCTCCACTCTCACCAGAAAAGTTACATTTTACAGAAGATGGTGGTTAACACAGAGAACCATAATGGGTCAAGGTATAGAGAATGAGAGACTGCAAAGTTTGCCATAGGACATTTGCATCTCATTCCTCCCAAGGCTCAGGGATCATTGTAGAAGAGGGGACAAAAAGATTATAAGAGCCACATATAATGAATAATCACAACAAACTGTGTTTGAGAACATAAAAGAACAGTTGCAATTAGGGAAACAACACCCTTCACAATAGTCACAAATAATATAAAATACCTCGGTGTGACTCTAACTAAGCAAGTAAAAGATCTGTATGACAAGAACTTCAAGTCTCTGAAGAAAGAAATCGAAGAAGATTTCAGAAGATGGAAAGATCTCTCATGCTTATGGATTGGAAGGATTAATATAGTAAAAATGGCCATCTTACCAAAAGCAATGTACAGATTCAATGCAACAACCCCCATCAAAATTCCAACTCAATTCTTCACAGACTTGGAAAGAACAACTTGCAAATTTATGTAGAATAACAAGAAACCCAGGATAGCAAAAACTATTCTCAACAATAAAAGAACCTCTGGTGGGATCACCATCCCTGACCTTAAGCTTTACTACAGAGCAATTGTGATAAACTGCCTGGTATTGTTACAGCGACAGGCAGGTAGATCAATGGAATAGAATTGAAGACCCAGAAATGAACCCACACACCTATGGTCACTTGATCTTTGACAAAGGAGCTAAAACCATCCAGTGGGAAAAAGACAGTATTTTCAACAAATGGTGCTGGCTCAACTGGCTGGTAGCATGTAGAAGAATGCAAATCAATCCATTCCTATCTCCTTGTACAAAACTCAAGTCTAAGTTGATTAAGGACCCCCACATAAAACCAGATACACTGAAACTAATAGAAAAGAAAGTGAAGAAGAGCCTCAAGCACATGGGCACAGGGGAATTTCCTGAACAGAACACCAATAGCTTATGCTCTAAGATCAAGAATTGACAAATGGGACCTCATAAAATTACAAAGCTTCTGTAACGTGAAGGATACTGTCAGTAGGACAAAATAGCGACCAACAGATTGAGAAAAGATCTTTACCAGTCCTATATCTGAGAAAGGGCTAATATCCAATATATACAAAGAACTTACAAAGTTAGACTCCAGAGAACCAAATAACCCTATTTAAAAAATGGGGTACAGAGCTAAACAAAGAATTCTCAACTGAAGAATACTGAATGGCTGAGAAGCGCTTAAAGAAATGTTCAGCATCCTTAGTCATCAGGGAAATGCAAATCAAAACAACCCTGAGATTCCACCTCACACCAGTCAGAATGGCTAAGATCAAAAACTCAGGTGACAGCAGATGCTGGTGAGCTTGTGGAGAAAGAGGAACATTCCTTCACTTTTGGTGGGATTGTAAGCTGTTATAACCACTCTGGAAATCAGCTTGGTGGTTTCTCAGGAAACTGGACATAGTATTACCAAAAGACCCAGCTATATGACTCCTGGGCATATACCCAGAAGATGCTCCAACATGGACTAAGCACAGATGCTCCACTATGTTCATAGCAGCCTTATTTATAATAGCCTGAAATTGGAAACAGCCCGGATGTCCCTCAACAGAGGAATGGATACAGAAAATATGGTACATTTACACAATGGAGTACTACTCAGCTATTAAAAACAATGAATTTATGAAATTCTTAGGGAAATGGATGGATCTGGAGAATATCATCCTGAGTGAGGTAACTCAATCATAAAAGAACACACATGGCATGCACTCACTGATAAGTGGATATTAGCTCAGAAGCTCAGAATACCCAAAATACAATCCACAAACCACAAGAAACTCAAGAGGAAGGAAGAACAAAGTGTGGACACTTCATTCCTTCTTAAAAGGGGGAACAAAATACCCATGGAAGGAGTTGCAGAGACAAAGTGTGGAGCAGAGACTGAAGGAAGGACAATCCAGAGACAGCTCCACCTGGGAATCCTTCCCATGTTCAATCAGCAAATTTAGACACTATTGTGGATACCAGCAGGTGCTAACTGACAGGAACCTGATATAGCTGTCTCCTGAGAGGCTCTGACAGTGCCTGACTAATACAGAAGTAGAGGCTCACAGATATCCATTGGACTGAGCACAGGGTCCCCAATGAAGGAGCTAGAGAAAGGAGCCAAGGAGCTGAAGAGTTTACAGCTCCTTGCGATGAGCAACAATATGAACTAACTAGTACCCTCAGAGCTCCTAGGGACTAAAGCAGCACCAACCAAAGAGTATACATGGTGGGACTCATGGCTCCAGCAGCATATGTATAGTAGAGGATGGCCTAGTCGGTCATCAATGGGAGGAGAGGCCCTTGGTCCTGTGAGGGTTCTATGCCCCAGTGTAGGGGAGTACCAGGGCCAGAACTGGGAGAAGGTGGGTTTGTGAGCAGGGTAGTGGGGAGGGAACAGGTTTTTCCCCCCAGAGGGTAAACTGGGAAAAGAGATATCATTTGAAATGTAAATAAAGAAAATATCTAATAAAAAAAACAGTTGCACATATAACTCACAGTTATATGCATAAGATATACACAAGCTGAAAACAGACAAAATGCCTGCATGGATAATAGAGGTGAGCATGAAGATCCATACCTAGCTGAGGAACACTTAGTACCTGCTCACCAGGGAGCCTTGATTTTCTTTAAGTATGTGGTTCTTGGTAGGTTAACCAAGCTCCAGTGGATCCTCACATAATCAAGATCATATGGGCAGCACAATACGATTCAACGGGTTTAAAAAGAAAATGAAGACACAAAGTTGAGTGTATAAGAAAGTGGAGGTAGATCTGGTAAGACTGGGAAGCAGAAGTGAATATTATAAAAAAAAAACAAGTGTACAAAAGTCTCAAAGAAATAATAAAAATGCATTTTTTAGAAAAAGGGCAGAAACCTAAGTCTCTTAGCAGAAAACTACCAGCCATTGTTCTCTATCTAAAAGAACGGAACAACTTTTTCTGACAATACAAACAGATAGAGGACAAGCCTGTGAGTGTTGTCATTGCTATCCAGATAGGCTTCCCAGGGAGCAGTCTTAACTCCAGTTAACAAGAGTGTCACATACACTTTACAATGTCAGAGCAGAAACAGATGTTTTTAGTGATATAGCCATGGAAAGAAGACAAGGAGGAACAGTACGAAACAGAAGAGGAAGCTTACACCGAGAAGGGGGCAAGGATACTGTCTGTGACTTAGGTATGGCATCTCTTAAATTTCTGTGAGCCCATTAACGTTGCCTGTCCCTACAGTGGTTTCTCATGGGTAGGAAGTTAAATATTACCTTGCTCAAACTACAGTGTAGCACTACTCAGATTTCTTTGAAGATTTATTCCCAGCTTTGCTAGCATAACTTGGCATGTGAGAAACTACTCTCTCAGCAGCCATAAATTTTCTAAAACCTTCATTTCATTTTAGGGAGAAAATTAAGTGCCCATTCCAACAGCAATAAGGAAGAATAAATCCCATTATAAGGGCATATTTCTTGCTGTGAGCATGTAATACTGTTTTTATTTAGCCTGCTCCTTCTTTTCTTGTGAGCTAATGCTGGATTGCCATAGTAGGATATTCAGAGTAGAGACAAATCTAGAGAAAGAAAAGCAAGAAAGATCGGATGTCACATGATTTACTCTCTCACGTTAATCCATAGTTGTGTGCCATGGCTAACATTCATCAGTGCTCAGCAGATGGGTAGACTACAGCTGTATTGACAATTCTGTTTTCAAGCTAATAAGGTTGATAAGAGTGGTTAGCTTTGTCCTTCGACTCCTGAAGGCTTAGGGCAAAGTTTGATTTCCAAACGCCTACTTGCTACTTACTTCGTGATTATCATTCTGGATATATCCAGAGCTGGCAGCAGTAGTTTGAAATGACTGCTTTGAAGTGCGTATAAATGATGTGGCCTCACTTATGACTGATGCCTTTGCTAAAGTGATGTTTTCTACTGTTGTTTACATCTTTCATCTATGACTGGCATAGTCATATGTAATACCCAGAATGATGACTGTTCATACTTCATGCCTTTCATTTGTTCCTTATTTTTCCTTCATATACTTTAGTGGATTCCTGAAGGTTATTTCTCTCTATTCTCGTCAATGACATGGGTAGTCACAAAAGCTATTTTGCATATTAAACTACTCCTTATTGAGCCAGGCGGTGGTGGTGCACGCCTTTAATCCCAGCAGTTGGGAGGCAGAGGCAGGCGGATTTCTGAATTTGAAGCCAGCCTGGTCTACAGAGTGAGTTCCAGGACAGCCAGGGCTACACAGAGAAACTCTGGCTAGAAAAAACAGAAACAAAACAAAAACAAAAACAAAAAAACCTAAAATACTCCTTATTTCACTAGAAATGAAATTACTTCGTAAGTGAGACATTTTCTGTAAGTATATCATTTATTTGTTTTGTTGTAACAAAATATTCCAAGGAAAGAAAACTAAGAGAGGAGTGGGCTTCTTTTGGCTTACTGCTTCTGGGTAACGTGCATCAGGATGGGGGAGTTATGGCAGCAGATGTATTAAGAGGCTGGTCACACTGTATCCCTGTCAGGAAGCAGAGGGAGAAGAATGCTGAGGCTTAGCTTGCTTTCTCTTCATTGTTCAGTCTTGAACCTCATCCCACGTGATGAGGCCATCCACATGTAGAGTGGGTCTTCCACATCAATTAAGCTAATATAGTCAATCCCTCACAGGCATGCCCAAGGGTTTGTTTCTTAGGTGATGCCCAAGGGTTTGTTGCTTAGGCAATTCTAGATGATGCCAAATTGAAAAAACTTCCACATTAAGCAGTAAGCCAAAAGAAGCCCACTCCTCTCTTAATTTTCTTTCCTTGGGGTATTTTGTTACAACAAAACAAATAAATGGTATATTTACGGAAAATGTCTCACTTATGAAGTAGTTTCATTTCTAGTGATGGATGGCTTAAGGGGAGGAATGAAAACCCACTCATTGTCATTTACAGTAAGTAAATCCAGGCAATTATGTGATACCAGCAGTAAAGTTCTTCCCACTTCAGAACTCAGAAATTTAGTCTTAATAACATCTTTTTAAATATCTTGTTGGGCGGCACTAACAGGTAACTGTTGAAAGTTGCCCTGGTTGAATCCATCAGGTGAGGCAGCTCTTAGAACTTGTGTTTAAACTTAGTTTGGACAAAGAACCAGCGATAGTGCTGATGGATGGCTTAAGGGGAGGACTGAAAACCCACTCATAGCAAGCACTGAAGAGATGACCGCTCTGAAAATAAAGTCTTGATGATAGTAACTTTGGCAACTTTCTAATGATGCCACAAGTGGGAATATCCAATAGAGAAGAATCATCCCAAAGGTTAGCTTGTCCCGTCACCATCCAAAGCTGTGGGCTACCATAGCACTTGAGGATAGCACTTGAAGATGAAAAACAGAGAGTGATGTATGTAGAACACAAAGGATTGCTAGGGAAGGAGAGAAGCATAGAACACATTCTGCTTGTCTTGTCAGAACCAGATAGAGCCGGCCTCCTGGGTGCCTTGATTTCAGAACCCTCATTTGTAGAAGTCTGAGAGGACAAGTCCTTGCTGGACTTAGTCACTTGTCTTTGTGTTCTGTTACAAAGCTATCGTTGTTAAGGCAACTCTAGGAAACAAATAGAAGCTCTGGAGTGGAATTCTGTAAAAAATACTGCAATGACCACGCTTATAAGCATGTTCTCCCATATCCATATTTTACATTGTCCTTTTAGAATGTATTCCTGCTCATGATTTCTGATTCCTACATGTATAACTATTTGTAGCTCATGTTCAATTTTACCAAAGTAGTTTTGAAAAGAATTGTAATATTTTTTTTCCACATATCAATAGAGTCAGAAATATCTCTTTCCCCAGAACCTTGCTGGCATTGGAAAGCAATAGTTCTGGGTTTTATTGAGGGGGAGGGCATGTTGCATTTCTCATAAGCCAGTAGAAATTCAGGTAGCAAAATCACATAAAATCATTTTGGAAATTACTATAGGGCAGATGAATGTTCAACAGTATGGTTGGCAAAAAACAAGGTGAGAGAAATGGCAACAACCCCAAAACAAAAAAATAAAATAAAAAAAAATACAACTTTGTGTATTGGGATACCTTTTCTCTCCTACGAGGCCCTATTTATGCTTCACATGATCAGTTGAATTCCACAGAAAATAAAGCAGTAAATCAGAAAGTCGACATTGCCAATGATCACTGAAAGACTCTTAGAGTTCAAAACTGAAAGGAGGAGAAGACATAATGTGGTCCACGGGCACCTGCCTTTCTTCATCAATATCAAATGAGTGGACATCAAGAAGATGTACTGGGAATACAAGGAACTAGTGTGCAAAGACCACATTTCAACTGCCACCATAAACCAAGTGTGGACAAGTAGAAGGTTAAGAAACTACACAAAGAAAGAGTTTATCCATAGCTTGTTCCAGTACATATTAGTGTGTTTTATAGACTTAAATTATTCACCTCCCTGATTTAGAGATACTGTTTACTTGCTATAATGCAAAAGAACAAAAGGAATAACACTAGCACATCGCCACTCATTCGTAGTATACTTCATGGTAATGAAAATTGATTGTTGATGAAATAGCTTCCAATGCAGGCATCTGTTGGAATAATGAATGGCCAAAAGAGAGTTTGAGGTATTTCTATGCTTATTATCATAAAAATATAGTCTAGTAGATAGATAAAGGCAATTTGCATAACAGTATGTGAATTTTGACCCACTGCCTTAATACAATGTAAAACTATAGACCTGTATATACTTCTCTACAAGTTTAAATTTATCAGTGCTGGAGGAGGAACACAGCCAGGTCCCAGGTGTGGACTCCGTACTGAGAAGCACTCCCAACCCCTAACCTCTACATTTAAAACCTCTGATGCCGATATTAATTCATCTAGTATGATCTCCTTCCAGATACCTGCGTGAGTAATTTGTCATTTCTTTGGGTAAGCAATGACATTTGTCACTCTGTTTCATGTTTCAGCAGTGTTCTATGCTGTCCTTCTGGAGTTTCACTCCTTACGCTGCTGAACTCTTGGGGTTTCCCAGCACACCTATCCTTCTGAATCATGTAATATCCTAATCATATAATTTAATCATATACTTCCTAGTGTATTTCCTGTCTCGTACTATATACAGCACGCGGTCAGAGACTTTGGTCCTTCTTCTTCTTCTTCTTCTTCTTCTTCTTCTTCTTCTTCTTCTTCTTCTTCTTCTTCTTCTTCTTCTTCTTCTTCTTCACTAAGGTATATCCCAAACTCAAAAGAATGACTCCATTAAGCTGGTCAGCTTGGAAACAAGTTCTACATACCTGCATGTGAATGTGAATGCATGCATCCACATGCATATACACTGGAGATTAAACAAAAGAATATGGAAAATGGTTGATCACATTACGTATAGTTTTGATATTTTTAATTTTAAAGGTGATTGTCATTTATAGTCAAGAATTTTATTAAAATGCTTCTACTTCCTAGAAGAAAAAAAATGAGTTTACTGAAAAGATATCACATAGAATCCTATGATCTTTCCAGGTGTGGGATCTGGTGTGGGTGTGGTGTAATTCCACTTGATCATGTTTGGAATCATATGACAGAGCTCGCTTATTGGTGAGGGATTCTCTAGGTTGGGTTAACTGATGTGAGAATACCGTCTCTGAACACTGGATTGACCACTCCACAGATTGGAGAATCAGACTAACTAAAAAGGAGCAAGTGTGCATAGCTCCCACAGTCTTTTCTCTCCGCTTCTGACTCTGAATGCATTAAGGCCAGCTGCCTCACACTCTCTCATAGCTGTACCTTCCCTGCCATCATGGACTGCACCCTCTAACCTTGAGCCCAACCCAACCCTTCCTCTTTTAAATTGCTTTTGTCAAGTACTTTGTCACACCAGTGGGAAAAGCAACTAATACAGTTCAAAGAAAGCAAGCACAGCCCTATTATTGATAGGGCTGTGCTTGACACATTTATGCCTTGCCTCTGTAGGTCTCCTGCCTGGACTCTTCTGCCGATCTCCCCCTCTGGCTTCTTTTCCTACTTTTCTCTGTTTATTTATTGGTTTTCTGTTTCCCAGTTTACCTGGTGAGAAGAACTACCTTTGCTCCACGCTTCTTCACATATGCCAACTAAAAACACACAGTTTGCCCTTTAATTCAGTAGAAATGTCTGTAAATTTGTCACTATGTACACAATGTTATATCTTCATTTATTAGAGATCCTCTTGATATGAAGTTAA
>JADRCD010214418.1:0-32626 GCA_019843815.1 Montemys delectorum | reverse complement strand
GTGTGTGTGTGTGTGTGTGTGTGTGTGTGTGTGTGTGTGTGTGTGCATGTATAATATATTAGAGAAGAAATATATTTTAGTATATCACTTGCAGTTGCTATTTATCATATTTCCCTGGAGATATTCAGAATTCTGGGTCTCCATGGTCATCTTGTACTCCTACGATGTGTGTTGGAGTCAGTGTGCATCTACACTGTATAACCAGAGTACACACAAAACAACAATTAGTCTGAGTCTACTCCCCCTCATATCCATCAAAGAAATAAAATAAGATGCAATTTCAAGTTAATCTTGCATAAAAGACGCAATTTTGGTCTTTTGAGTATAACGTAGCAAGGCTCTAGTATAGGAAAGCCAGCCTTAATCATTGAAATAAACACCCATCTGATGCACCAAGAAGAAGGAAGAGCTCAGATTTACCCAGGCCAGTGGTCTGCACTTAGATTTCTTGTAAACTCAAGGTTATCTTTATCTGTTACATTGTAGCTGTGACTTTGAATCCATGTTACATGAATTTTGCTTATAATAGAAGAATCAATTATGCATTTTTGGTATGTATGATAGTGTTACCTATGGGAAGTTATTCAAGAAATTTAAGGAAAAGAGAAAAATGTGTCATTCAAAAATAAGTCACAGAATAAAAACTTAATTGTGGGGTGGTAAAGATTACTATTCTTATTCCATACTTTCTATAAGCTTTTCAATATCTAGTGCTTTTGTATATAACACTATTGAGCTATTGTGGCATGCTAAACCCTGCTATTGTTAAGCCAGGGTGGTCCTTGTGCTAGTTGTAATAAGGAGAATTTCATTGTTTAAGGAGAGCCCTATCCCATGCCTTAGACAAAAGTGTAATTACGTTTGAATGACGTGGACATGGGACACACTCTTGTTTAATAGCATAGAGAATAGATTTAGCAAGATTCAGATAAAGTAAGCTCACAGGCTGTTATGTGCTATGTGGTAGTGTAAAATTATGATCGCAGGTGGTATCATTCCACATGGAGAGCGATTTCACGGGTTTATCTCTAACCTGTTGTAGCTGGAAGAGATAGGCTTCTTATCTGAACAAAGCCAATCCAATTGCAACAAGGTAAGGAGCTGACAAGTCCCCATTTGTTTCCTTTTATGGTAAATTGATGTTTATCATACAATGAAATTACATTGTTACAAACATCACCCTGTATGCATTGTCACAAAATACCCCCTGATGCTATTTATCTGGACACAGTCCAGACACGTGTTTGAATAGAAGTTCAATTTTTCTATGTGTATTGTGCTGGGAAATGACCCCCATGGCTATCAGGGATAGAGACAGTGAAACAGTCATCAAGGACCCTAGAAACTGCTGAAGAAATTGGGCAGTAGATCATTCTGTCCTGTGTTCATGCCCTTTGGATCAGCCTCTTGGAAGGAGCCGTTGGCTCCTAGGAAGACACAGAGATCTTGATTCTGTCCGGGGCTATGACTCTGTGAATAAAGTACCTTCCTTGCGAGCATAAGAACACAAATGTTGGGCACAGTGCAGTCCGCTTGGAATGGTACTGGTGGGATCAGTACAAGGGAGACAGAGACAGCAGGATCCCAGGGCCCGCTAGTCAGATGGTCTAGCTAGAAGAGCAAGCACCTGCCTGCTGAGTGAGTGAGTGAGTGAGTGAGTGACTGTCAGAAAGTAAAGGAGAAATGAGTAAGGCACTTGGCCTCTGCAAGAGACTTTAGGTTTGGAGTTGAGCTAGGACGCTCACCACACTGTAATAAATTGGATTAATGTGAAATGTTGGAATTCCTGTAGAGATAATTTTCTGTTGAAAGGTGAGTGAGATTTGGGGTGGATTAAAGTAGTTTAATCTGAGATGGTCTCCACTGGACAAACAATACTAGGCACCCAGAGTATTTAGAGTGTGTATGTATGCACACGTTTTTAATTTCCGTTGTTGCCAGCTCCGTCCACTGACATTTGACGTTGAAATCACTTTAAATACTTTAGCTGGCCAGAGATAGCTCAGAGGAGGACAAGTTTTTCCCCACCCCCCCTAAATAAAGTTCCAGTCACATGCATGCTGTAAAGTGTTTAACCTAAACCTGGGAAAGTTGCTGAAAGAGGGGACCCACACTAAGCATGGTAAAATCATCTCTGATCTGTTGGGGTTTGCTGTGTCTGCTTGATTTACTGGGTGACCATCTTTGCTGCATGGGCTGAGTGGGGGTGGGGGTGGGGAGATGGCATCTGGGGCTGAGATGCCAATGCAGTAATGACTATAAGGAACAAGACTGGTCCCCTGCTTGGTGTCAGTCTTGACTCATGCAATAGATAGGTGTGCCATTTCTTAGTCATAGACTAACTTCGACAAAGAAAAGAGATACTCGTTCATATCTGAAACTATCGAGTAGTCCATAGTTCACGGTTAATTTTGTATTCTTCATTTCTTCCTTACTCTCTATTCCTCTGTCCCTCCTCTTCCCTTTGGAATGTACTAATAGCCCAAACTGGCCACAAGCTTCTGGCAATCCTCCTGCCTCAGCTGATCAAGTACTGGGATTACAGGTGCGAGCTTCCATGTCTAACCAGAGTAACCTTCCTAATGAACTACCTTGCGGGTCTCAATAGTTCCATGATCAGAAGGCACAGGCAGGAGAATCCATAAGCAGAGAGCGCAGTGGTTAGCTTCCTCCTTCTTCATAGACCTGAGTTTTGGAGAATTGCCAGTCCCCACTATGGCCAGCTTCAGTTTCTCTTACTGTATGTGACTGCTAAAGTTCTTGCTGCTGAAGCATTTAGCAGCCTTCCTATAACACAAGTGTGTACTGAATTCTCCACAGATCAACACAGGACATTCGTTCAAGTGTTTCTGAGTTTGTGAACCTCACTCACCTGGCCCACTGCTGGTAATAAATGGCAGTTCATCTTTAATATTTTCATTTGGCGAGCAAGATCTTGAGACCTTTGTTGGTTCCAAAGTTCCCTTTGCAGCTTGTTCTTGATGAGCACATGCTTCAGGAATTCTGCTTCAGGGGACAGGATGCCGCACTTCCTGTGGCACTACAGTTTTCGTTTCACTTTAAACACAATTTTACTCTTTTTGACCATTTCTCCATTTTTTGTAACTGGCTGTTCCATTTTTGAATTGTTAAAAATGTGAGAATTCATAGGGATGGCTGGAAGTAAAAGCGGAGAGTAGAAGGTGAGAACGAGAATAGGATTATTTCCGCAGCGTGAGGGTAGTTTGATTTGGGACTGTGGGCATGGGACTGTACGGTCCTCATTTCTCATTTCACCTCTGCGAAATGCAACCACCTGCAGGGTCAGGGAGTCCCAGAACATTCCCAGTTAGGATGTTTATTTCCAGATGCAGGGAGACATCTCTGAGATCTTAATTCACTTGTCCACCCGGACTCAAACTTCGAGAGCCTGTAAGTCAGAGATGGGGGCTGTGTGCCTGCAATTGTAAGTGTCACCATTAGAACTTTTAACCTAAGGAGAGCAGTGTCAGAACAGTGGTGTTCAAAAGTGGGGACTGCTAGGGTGTCTTAAGGAAGTGGGGATTCTCCTTGTGATTTAGATGTTCTTGTTTTGTTAACATGACTTTCCGTTTCACAGATATATAAAGAAACAAACAGCCAGATCAGGAGACCATGAGTTCAAAAATAGAACATCTTCTGCAGTGTAGAAACGTTTAAGGGAACCAGGAAGTGTGACCACACTTGGGAGGCTGAGGCAAGAGGATTGCTGTGAGCTAAAGGCCATCTTGTATTACCTAGTGAGCACCAAGACTGTCTTAGAAGAAAACAAAATAGAAGACAAAATGGGGATAGGTCAGGGAAAATTACTTCTTCAGTAACAGTGACGATGTGAACCCAAAGAGTTTATTCACCAACAGCGTCATGCCAGGGGGATGTTAAAGTGGTGTGTACCATTAGATCCTCTCTACCATAATGTTAGAATGTTACTCACCATTTAACCTGCTTCTGCTACAATGTTAAAACCTTGCACAGAGTTTAGACCCCCTCTACCACTTCCAAGATGCTCAGAACTGAGATGGTGCAAAGCTGAACTCATCCTTAGATTTGATCATCTTGTGCAGCCCTACCCCTTCCCCCACCTTATCACTTGCTCTGTTATTTTTTAAATATTTATTTTCATTATCTTTTCATTATTTGTGTGGGTGTGTGTTTGTGTGTGGCCTTCTGCTTGTGAGTACAGTACCCACCGAGGCCAGAAGAGGGCTATGGACTCACTGCAGCTGAAGGTGCAGGTGGTTGTGAGCCCTCTGACGCAGGGACTGACAATCAGGATCAGGTCCTTAGCAGGCCTTCACTGCTGAAGTCCAGCCCCTTTAAAGAGTAAAATCTGTTTTTTGTGTGTGTTTGTTTGTTTTCTTTTCTTTTCTCCATTCCTTTATGGCAGAGAAGTTGTATGGTACTTGAAATCAGACAAAGCCATAAGACTAACTGAGCTGACAGTTGTAACTGGACTGCTTGGGCACGTATCCTTTTTATGTGAGGGCAAGAAGCTTTGGTTTTTCCAATAGTCCGTATTTAAGAATGAACCACATGACCAAAGGAAATTCGACTATAAGGAGGTCAGCCTTGACCAGATAGCACCTTGGCATCACAAGATCAAGTCCATGAACAAAGTAACTGGTCTGTGCTTGTCATTTAGTCAAGGCTGCCTCTGTGGCAGGAGGGGAGACACTGTAATCATCATGCATTGGAAATGTGTCCATTCACCATTTCTTCCTAGCCCTTAAGCACCAAACCCGTCTTGAGATAAAACAGTAAATTGTATTTGTTGATAGCCCTAAACTAGAAAACAATCTTCTAGGGGTTAATAAGAAATTTATAAGAAGAGATGAGGTATAAAAGACAGGTCCTTTCATACATTCCAGAAGTGACTTGAAGTACTGATTTATGTATGAATATAAATAGGTACTGCATAAACATCAATACCTGATATCAACAACTGACAGAAAGATAAATTCAATTCTTTGTGAGCGTAGTAAGCTTGGTAACTCTCCCAGGCACGTGAAGCCCCATCTGTGTGTATAAACACAGGTCTTGGGGAAGAAGGGGCTCTAACCACACACGTAGGGCTCCAGGGCAGTGGTTAGCGGGTGCCTGGGCTTCAAGAAACAACTCTGAGTGACTTCTGTGAGTTTCTCATAAAACCTGAGCCTGAGAGAAGACACTCAGATCTCTCCAAGTCAGAGCTGCTTACAGGGTAGCTAGTAAGGGGCACCAGCAGCGTGGTGACCAGTTCAGATTGCACCAATATACACCACATCACTGCACTCCCTGGTAGGCCCGCTCTGGGAGGTCACATACTGTCCTGTCTTGAGCTTATAGGAGCAAAGCAGTCCTGTTACTGAAGAGACTTATCTCATGAGGAAGAGTTAGAATTTGAGTTTGGGACTTCAGAGTCCAGACCCTCAAGAGCTGTGTGAATTGGTTGCTCAAATCCTTTGTATAAGAACAAATCATTCCAAAGGCCTTTAGGTACTCCCTGTGGTCAGCAGGTGGACAGTCTTGACTTGGTCATCTATCCAAACTCAGAGGTTACCTGAACTTTGGCATGTGAGGTGTAGGTGTGTGTTCTCATATGTGTGGGGAAAGATCTGACCGCAGGCCTCAGGAGCTGTACGTGTTATATTGTTCGTTGGGTTGGGGACACAACCTGGAGCTCACTGAGTAGGCCAGGCTGGATGGACAGCAAACTGGGGGAGTAGAGCTGCCTCCCTCTACCTTTCCAGCACTGAGATTGCACATGCAGATCACCATGCTCAGTTGTTAACATGTGTGCCCAGCACTGAGCTAAGACCCTTGTGCTAATGTGGAAGTCACTTCATCTCACTAGTTCAGAGTGTTCATAGAGCTCTGGTGTGATTATAGAAGAGAGCTGGCTAATCTTTGGCTTAACACATTAGTATCACTCCACGGATGTCTAATGAGCAAGTGGCTGAGGGGCCAAGGAGAGCCAAAGACATTAAGAGCATATGCTGGCTCTTCTAGAATAGGCACTGACTCCCCAAACCCATGGAAAGTGGACCATAATACGCACCTGTAACTCTGGCTCTAGGGAAGCCAACAACTGATGCTGGGGAGGTCAGCATCCCACTCAGTGGTAAACAAAGTACTGATGCTGAGGAGTAAGTGTCATGCCTCAGTAAAAGCACCTCTGAGGGCAGTCATAGAGTAGAAGCTTAGAGCCATCCATTCATTACATAAGAGTCTTGAGCCAACATTGGGAACACAGTGTGAGAAATAGTCAGAGGACTTCATCACTGGTAGGCAATATCAAATGTGCTTGCCCATCTCCCAGACCCCAGGCTGTGCTGTACTCTTAGGGTACCACTGGGGATCACTGTGTTGCAACATACAATTCATAGTCACTGGAGCGATGCATCATGGGCCATGTGTCAGCCATTGTGTCAGACTCTAGGGCAATGGTGTGGAACCTTCTCCTTTAAATGTGTTCACATCTCGGGTTCAAGATGGAGAGCTTCTAAAGATACTTTCAGGACCTATAGGTCAGATTACTGAGCCATTGAAAACCACAGCCAACACATTTAAGGCTCCGGCTGCAGCTAGAGTGGAAACATGGTACGGATCAGTAAAGACTGATGGCGTCCACTGAGCATGTGCCAGGTTCCAGGCATGTACGGGAAGTCAACTTACCAATTTAGCAACCAAAGGCAAAGAAAGCCACAGAACTTAGAACTAAGCACACACACCCACACCCACATGGTGTGTGTGTGTGTGTGTGTGTGTGTGTATGTGTGTGTGTGTGTGTGTGTGTGTGTGTGTGTATTATAATTGAACCCCGAGCAATAGATTAGATTCCCAGCACCAACATGACAGTTCACAGTTTTCAATAGCTCCAGTTCCAAGGGATTCGACACCCTCTTCTAGCGTTTGAGGGCACTGCGTGCACACGGTACACATACATATATGCAGGTAAAACACCCATCCACATAAAATTAACTAATTTTAAAATTTGGGTGTATGTATGTTTGTGTGTGTGTGTCAGAAAATGATAACCCTTCCTCTGTATTGACTGTAGCTGCTCCAAACAGCTTATGATGAGACCAGTACAAGCCGGGCATTGAGGCTGTCCATGGTTATAGGTTTAAGTGTTTTTGTTTTTTTTCTGAAGTGTCTTGGTAGTGTCTATAAACTCATTTTCTCTTAACACGTGACAGGGATGTTGATGCTTTTTAAACGAGGTTTAAGTAATTACTGTGTCTTCCCGTCTCCCCCAGCTTCCGGGCACTCTAGAACATTTGGAAGTTCTCGATCTTTGTGGACAGAGCTCAATCCTTTGTTTATGACTATTGTGTTTACTGCTCTTGGTCCTTTGATCTCTGCGCTCTGATTTACCGACAAGAACAGCTTGAGAGGATGTGAGGAGGATATGATCTGAGGCTCTGTATAATATCACAGCTCGCCTGTCAGAAATCTGACATACTGCAACTAAAACTGACATCCCCAACCAAAATACCCATGTCTGTGATGCTAGACCCCAAGATGAGATGTCGGTCTGCCTTTGTTTGACAGGACCCAACTTGGACTTCCCACTTACCTAATGGGCTCCCATAACCCCTTTTTAGGTCCCCTACTTTCATTTTGGTCTATATCCTCTTTGGTGATTCTGTAATTATTTTTGTTTTACATAGAATCATGCTCCCCTTTACATATGGTGTTTTTGCTTCCCACAGGCAGAACTAGACAGACGCCATCCTTCAAAATTCCAAATTTTGTTCAGCTTTACCCTCTTGTGCTTATAATCCCAAGTCTCTCTAAAATGTCCTTACCTAAAACATAAAACACTTCATTGTTTGATTACCAGGTTTATGCCAGCAGCTTTGCTAGGGATGATCTGTAAGTGCAACTTAGGATGGCGAGCTTTGCGAAGTGAACCTAAGAAAGTAAATCTGGAATCCTGAAACATCGGTTTAACCGCTGCTCTTGACAACTTAACACGACAGACAGAAATAGAAAAGCTGATACAAGTGGGATCAATGGATTATCTAGGTCCCGGGATGCCTTCCCATAAATTAGGAGACCTGACAGACAGTCTGTGACACGGGTGTGTATTGTGCATCCCCTGTCATATGCAAAGTGTTAGGTTTTCAGAGATTAGCCCTGAGTGGATGTGGTCTACCTGCGCTTCAAGCAGAGGGAAGCACATTGCAAGGGAATGAATCAGAAGGAGAGGGGGGTGAAGGAAGGGCAGGATTTGCACGTGCAAGCTCCAGGGGCTCTGTCACCACGATTGTATTAAGTGACGTGCAGAGCAGATCATCTCCAGCATGTCCCTGGATGGCGGGAGGTTTGCAGCCTCCAGGGGCCCCGATTAGTGCTTTATCTTGTCATCCTAAATTAACATGGCAGTGCACAGCTAAACTATGCTGACCTCTTCATCTGGGGAGATCGCTGCCTAGAAGAGAGATGGCGAGATGGCATTTAAGTCCCCCCCCCAACACGCACACACGCGCGTGCGCGCACACACACACACACACACACACACACACACACACACACACTGCAATACCTCCTTTTCATACTCTTAAACATTTTGAGTTAAAATGGCCGTTTTGAGGAAGAAAAATGAAATTTTAGTTGTTTGATATTCTAAAAACGTATGCATCAAATGATTTACCCTCATTGCACTTATGAGGTGCTGATTCTTCAGACAGTCTGCTGATGTTGCTGATCTTTTCTCTGCTCTCCCTGATCTCCAAGTGGTGAGTAAGAGGTGTGCCATGAAGTCGGTCCCATGAAGAGGCAGAGAGCCCCTCCCCACTCTCCCCTCCCCCTGCTATCAAGAAAAATACAGGATAGTGGACTTCACCAAGGGGCGCGAGGTCTCCCTTCTTACCAGGCACTCTCTATTTCTTTATTAGGATGAGACAGACAGATGGACAGTCAGAAAGACAGGCAGACAGGCAAAGGGATAAACATGCAAAATGAAAGGAGTCTCCAGAGTTATTTTGTAGCTCTTCTGTCAGACTTCCACTGTGTCTTCTGGGTATTTTCTGCAGTCTATACATAGGATGTATACAAATAGAAAACTTTTACACTTATCTTAAAACATTGACAAATAAATCAAGGGCCAATATGGGAGCTGGCTGAAGGACCAGACCAAGAAGGGGCCAAAGTCCAATAGTGTGGCTCTTCCTGCTCAAGCCCTAGGCCAGGAGTGAGCATCTCAGAAGGATAAAACCCTGGGAACCTCTCCCTCACTGACCCTCAGAGAAGGTCTTTTCCTTCTTATCCTGAGTATTAAATCACTTTAAAGGCTGTAAGAGGAGCTCTGAGGGATCTGGAAAACCCCTCAAATGCCTTAATTTATGGAGTCATACTGTTTGTAACCTGGAGACAATGCCCCCAGTTTCATTATATTCCCCAAGGGGCCTGAAAAAAAACCATGGCTTCTTAGAGCTCCCTTCTGTATCCAGTGTCACTGGGAACATCTGCACACTGGACCAAGCCTTCAGCAAGGAAAACACTGGCTCCCAGGCACTGCTGCCCTCCTGCTTGGAGTCCTCAGGCTTCATGTTGAGGCTCTCCCTCGGACACCCATGCTGGAGTTGGCTCTTTAATCTCTTGGCTCTTGGTCAAATACATTAGCTCTTGGGCATTACCTTTCCCCCCTTTTGGTCTGTCTCTTATTTGAGTACAATTCAAATTTATTTCCACAGTATCCTGGATCCAGCGTGTAGGTAGAGGAAACAGACTACATTTAACTTGAGAGAGTACTGCCTGGGACCAAAGGACCCGTTCCTCTCTTTGTTTGTAAGCCATCTTACCCTGAACCCTGTTCTCTCTGTGCCTAGACTACTAAAAATAAAACACCAATGTACAAACAACTAAGTAGTTCATCCCTCCCTCTTCCCCTGAGACCATGTCATCAACTACGGAGGACCATCAATGTCGCAACAGTTTGCGTCTTTTCAGTATCATTGTAAACATCATGCAGTTCCAAATAGAAGGAAAACAGCCAAAATTCTCACCAAATTTCCTTCGTATACACTATATATTATTTTAGAGTAAATGGTAAAACAGTAACTCTTTAAAGTAGCCTCCTGAAATTCTCAATGATCAGTCTCACTTGGTCTATTTTGGGCTCCCATTGAGAAGCTAAGTTTAGGATGCAGAGAAACAATCTTGTCAGAAGCAAGAAGCTCTTTATATTCCTTGCAAGTCCATATTTATTTAGTAAGTAGATTTAATGAGTACCGTATCTATTTATCTACTAAAACCTTACAGGATTTGTTAGCTATAAATTGACTTTATGAGGAATGGACATAGTTTATAGCCTAGGAAACAGCCCACCAATGGGTAATGGACAACGATAATCGTACTGTAGGAGGCAACCTTAGAGGAGGAGGAACTACTGGGAGAAAGACAAAGCAGCCCCGAGAAAGGAGATTGACAGAGGGCCAAGTGGCCTGCAGTAAGTGGAGTTTAGCGACATTGGTGATTATTTTTGAGGATCTCAACTCTTAGAAAGTTATTGTCCCATATTTTCTACAAAGGAAAATACACCTATCCGGGTATGGTGGCACCCATAATTTCAGCACTAGGGATGCAGAGAAGGAGAGTGGTGAGCTCACACATTGAGTCTGGGCCACAGAGTAAGATACTGTCTGAGACAGAAATAAAGTAGAATAAAGGTAGAAAATATAAAGGAAGGAGGGAAGGAAGGAATAAAAGCTATAAATATCTAAAAAGAGAGACCAGGAAATAAGAGGTAAAATCAGTTTTAGTTTTAACAATAAATATAAATAAGTAAACTTCAGAAAATAAAAAAGATTGCTCTTCTCTGGTTTTGTTTAAAGCCTGCTTCATTTTCCTTAAAGACAGATACAAAAGTAGCATGGACTGTTAAAAGTGTAAGAAGTATAAAGAGGAATGAAAATAGAGTAGACACCCACAGATGGGCATCAAGCATGGCAACACAGTCATAGAACAAGGCTGCACGTTGTTCCTGGGACAGTCATTTTATGTGCCTGTATAGAAATACATGATGAGCATTTATGAATTAAGTGAAAATGGTGGTAGTAAAAAAAATAGTGTATGGATTTTTAAAATATTCTTTTCTCTTTGAAATTTGTATTCTCTGGACCATGAACACAAGGTTGACTTATTGCATGTAGCTCATGTGAGCACATGCAAAGGATTATGCTGTTAAATGGTTCTTATAAAAGAAGAACAGGTCGTTAAAGCAATAGCTTGGATACAACTGATGAAGCCTCACACAAGAAGATGAAGTTCTGGGGGATGTGTGTGTGATTCTAAGCAGCCTTAGTTTAAACTGGAATGTTTGGAGTTAAGGGGCAACCCCACAAGATGTCACTGACAGTCAACTCTAAAGAGAATTCCCACAATGCCTAAAACTTTGTCAAGAGTGGACAAGATTAACTGAGCCTTTTCACAATTAGTACAATCCAATTTTTCCCTCTCCCCAAACCAGACGACTCAAAAGAGTTGCTTCTACTGTTCTATAATAGACCGCCCTTTCCTCTGAAATTGAACTTGGACACTCACGTCCTTGATTATTTTTAACAAGTCTTAGGGCTTCCAAAATCTTGATTTAAATTTAAATATTTTCCTGTCTCATCATACCTCCCCAATCTGGATTCTGCTTGCCTCTGTGAATTCATCTTAGGATCAAGAAAATCTTGAAGCCATTTTTCCAATGCCCACTCCCTGTAACAATTGCTTCATTCAGTTCCTTTCTGGTGTACTTGAAATACTAAAAACTCTTTTTATAGCATAAGCATTTAAATATTGACTAAGACCTCTCATGTCTTCATTGAACCATCTTTAAATTTTTTATTATACTTACGTGTGTGTGTGTGTGTGTGTGTGTGTATGTGTGTGTGTGTGTATCTGTGTATCTGTGTGTCTGTGTATGAGTATACATGTGCCACAGTTCCTACATGGGGGTCAGAGGACAGTTAGAGTCAATTTGCTCTGTTGGCCATATGGGTCCTGGCAGTTGAATTTAGGTTGGTGGTCTTGGTCACAAACTCTTTTACACACCAAGCAATAACACTGGCCCTTAGCTCTCATCAGAGGAGCACTTTGGAAAGATTTTACTTCTGGTTGGCTCCCTCATTAAGATTCCCAGAAGAAATGAATTGCTAGAGTCCACAGCCAGCAGAGAGTGAGGTCTAACCTTGAGACTCATTTCCTCTTTCAGTTACTATACTGTCCACGTCTTAGACATAAAGAGACATTAAATATTCTGTCTCGGTGAAGTTTTCCCTTACATCTCATTGGCAATGAGTTGTCTTTCTGCTTCTGAATCCAGGAGAAGCCCCTGGCCCTGTTTCCCTTAGTATATCTGGTGTGACCTGGCTACCTTCCTTCTCCCGTTCTTTCTTATCCTTTCCACACTGGATATATAAGAAAACACACTTTGGGTGAATCATCATCTTCCAGGAAACTAATATTTTCAACTTTAGCTTAATGTCCGAATATGCTCCAAAGAATGGCACCATCAACAGTCCTTCCATCAGTGACCTTGCTCCCGAGAAGGGAAGCTCACTTGAGGAAAGCTCCCAAAAGCCAGACTGCTGTAATACTTTATCATACGTTCAACAAGGACAGCCCGGCCCTTCACAAACCTCTTAAACATCCACACTGTGCTTATACGCAGTGGCAGATCTTACCGTGAGTTGGCCGGGTACTCTATGGGACACTGTAAAGAAATCGTCTGTTCTAAAAGCAGAAATAGCACAATTTCAAGAAGACTTGTCCTATGGCAATGGTGTCATGTGAAGAAAATAAAACAAAGCCTTGCTGTTGAGTTGAGGACATGACTTCCTTGATGGTAGGGTAAGCAAACAGTAAGCTTTGCGTATCACTGATAATACCGGGGGTCAATGGTGGTCTTGAAGCTGAGTGTTCAGCGATGTGGGTTTAATACTAAAATCAAATATCAAACCCAAGTACCACTTTAGGGAAGCACATTTGCATATTATCTAGGAAAGATGTAACTGGAAAATGATTTTTTTTTTCCTTCATTGAGGCAATCTTACATGGGGAAAGTAAATGTCAGAATCAAAGGTGCTTTATTTTAGAGGTTTGGACAGAGGAGCAACGGTCATTTTGACTACTTTATGTAAGTGGGCGAGGACACTTTATCCCCCCCTGGTCTAGTTTGAATTTGTCACTGACTGTAAAGGAGATGGGCGGGCATGTCTGTCACCCTCTGGTTTCCAGGATGTATCTGGCTAACCTCGCTTCTGAGATTGGAGCCATATGGAGCCTTCAGAATTCTTGTGAAGAGAGCCATCCTCCCAACTGTCTAACAGTGAGGGCACATGACTAACGGTATAGCAGAGCATCCCAGCTGTGTCACAGACTGGTTATTAAGTAGTCCAGCCAAAGAATAATTTAGTATATACATTTGACTGTGCGGATAAAATGAGCCCTCGACTAATGTAAATTAATAAACTCATTTGGTTTTAAAGGATTCTGCTGCTAGTCTTGGCATAAGACAAACAGAGCTAAAACGTTTTTGTCTGCTTTGTCTAGTATTGAATATTAAAGAGGATCTAGAGCAGTGGTTCTCAACCTATAGGTCACGGCCCTCTTGGGGGTCACATGACCTTTCACAGGGGTCACATATGAGAACCCTGCATTTCAGATGTTTACATTATGACTCATAACACTAGCAAAATTAGAGTTATGAAGTAGCAACAAAAGTAATTTTATGCCTGGGAGGTACCATAATATGAGGAACTGTATATACGGGGTCACGGCATTAGTAAGGTTTAGAACCCCTGGCTAGAGAAATGGCTCAGTGGTTAAGAGCACTAACTGCCCTGGAAAAGTTCTCAGTTTGGTTCCAGTACCCACGTGGCAGCTCACAACTGTTTGTAATACTAGGCCTAGGGGATCCAGTGTCTCCATGACCATCAGGCATACACATGGTACACGTGTTTACATACAGGCAAACCACTCAAATAAAAGACAAGTAAATCTTCAAAAGCAAAGAACATGCTATGTAAGAGAGATGAAATGTTCTAAGGTCTGGTGGAACAGCTACTAAAGGGACAGGGGCTGTAGCCTGTCTTTGCCTGAGTCATGGTTGGTTTTTTTTTGTAGGTATTAGTAGTGAAAGATCGTAATAGTATTGGTTAGCAAGTTGGTGGCATCCAGGTGGACATAGGTACTGTGCACAAGATGTGAAGAGAATAAACTCTGGTAATGGAGTTATTAGCCTTGCAAATGTTACTCAATGACCAGAAAAATAAAAACAAAGCAAAACAAAAACAACAAAACAAACAAACAAACAAACACCAAAAAGCTAATAGTTAGGGAGCAAGCTGCCCTGTAGAGTAGACCGACCCTACCACAGGGCACCTTAGGCCTCGAGCTGACTGCACACTCCACCACAGGGCACCTTAGGCCTAGAGCTGACTGCACACTCCACCACAGGCCTGGAGCTGACTGCACACTCCACCACAGGCCTGGAGCTGACTGCACACTCCACCACAGGCCTTGAGCTGACTGTATACCCTACCACAGGGCACCTTAGGCCTCGAGCTGACTGCACACCCTACCACAGGGCATCTTAGGCCTCGAGCTGACTGCACACCCTACCACAGGGCATCTTAGGCCTCGAGCTGACTGCACACTCCACCACAGGCCTCGAGCTGACTGCACACTCCACCACAGGCCTGGAGCTGACTGGACACTCCATCACAGGCCTTGAGCTGACTGCACACCCTACCACAGGCCTGGAGCTGACTGCACACTCCACCACAGGCCTGGAGCTGACTGCACACTTCACCACAGGCCTCGAGCTGACTGCACACTCCACCACAGGCCTGGAGCTGACTGCACACTCCACCACAGGTCTGGAGCTGACTGCACACTCCACCACAGGCCTCGAGCTGACTGCACACTCCACCACAGGCCTGGAGCTGACTGGACACCCTACCACAGGCCTTGAGCTGACTGCACACTCCACCACAGGCCTGGAGCTGACTGCACACTCCATCACAGGCCTGGAGCTGACTGCACACTCCACCACAGGCCTGGAGCTGACTGCACACTCTACCACAGGCCTCGAGCTGACTGCACACTCCACCACAGGCCTCGAGCTGACTGCACACTCCACCACAGGCCTCGAGCTGACTGCACACTCCACCACAGGCCTGGAGCTGACTGCACACTCTACCACAGGCCTCGAGCTGACTGCACACTCCACCACAGGCCTCGAGCTGACTGCACACTCCACCACAGGCCTCGAGCTGACTGCACACTCCAGGCCCCAAGATTATGCTTTCACTCCCTTTAAAATCAGAAAGGAGACTGGAACATTTAGTGGGAAGTATTCTCATACACACTAATATATTTGTTTTTATACTGACTAGGTCATAAAATGTAATTCAAAATATTCTGCTTTACTTATTCATTTATTCCTTTGGTATGAAGGATGGGATTTTTTTCAAAGGCAAAAATTCATAGGGTCCTAGAAAATAATGACATGGGCCTGGGAGGGGGGTAAGATCCAGAAACAATTTTGTTAAAGATGTGTAACCAAGATGTGTTTTTCATGCAGCATCTACCTCTCTGCCTCTTCCCTGCCTCTGTGACTTTCCCTCTCCTCTTCTGGTCCTGCCGTTCTTATTTACAAGTCTGTTTGTTGTCATAGTCCTTTGTTAACTTGAATCATGATGTAAGGTGGACCATCTGATTCCAATATTCCTCCCCTGCCTAGTGTAAAAACAAAGATCGGATTTTGTCTCATTTTAGACCGACATCAGTCCCTGTCTGCAGTGCATAAAATATGGCAGCTCCCATGTTATTGAAGATTTCCAATAAGCACATAATACAATCAATAAGACAATATAATTTTTAAAGTAAAATAATAGGAGTGATATTAGTTTAATACCATTTTTCTTAGTATACCTCTTTAATCTTCCCATACTTGCTGAATACTGTGTTCAAACCCTGATGATAAAATCAAACTGTGACATAATAAACCCCCAAACTAGATTATTTGTATTTGAAATGTTTGGGTTTAATATATGAGATAGACATAGGTGTTTCATTTCTTTAAATATTTCTCTCTAAGATATTGTTTATTATTTTGTCAGGAAAATATATCCCTTCCAGATTTTGCCTCATTTGAAAGACAGTAGTCCCTTCATCTAATTTTGAATAGTTAAGTATTTCTTCTCCACTAAAATAGCTACCAGATTTCCATGGTAGATAAGGGGATTTCTATATGATCCCCATAATTAGAAAGAGATTTCCTTAGTGAGCGAAGAGCCTTATTTATTCACCTCAGCTAAAGGGAGAGCTCTACTCACAGCAAGTCCTCCATAAGGAGCAACCGTGAATGGAAGAGAAGGAGCGGACGGTGCAGCTCAGAGTCACTGTGAGAGAATATAACCACAGAATGGCTCAAATTGGAACACAGCCTATGTAGAGGAAAACTTTCCACTGAGTCCCATTTCACACCCAAATGTTAGATCTACATGATGTAGGGGAAAGCAGGTGGACTATCTGCTGGTGCAAACCTCTATCCACCAGCGCAGGTTTGACAGTGTAAGTGGATCTCTATAGGGTACCTGGTACTGCCTAGCTACTTCTGTTGTTCCATTTTGCTGTATCAAGAGCATGTGTATATCTATGTGCATTTCCATATAAGCTCATAATCTGGTAGGATATGAAGTAGAATATGTGTGATTATGATTGGAGACTTTCTGATATTCATCCTCCATGTTCTTTGCATGGTCACCTGCCTGTCTCTCTGGAGGCGGCTGCATGGAATTTGGGGAAATGTGTTAGGCACTTGGAAAGCCTCCGGGCTTCCATAGGGACCATTTTCCCTTCAGTACAGGAAGCATCCTTAGAGAGGAGGGACGCTTGGTGATGGTACTTGTCTCCCTCCTCCCTCTCTGTCATATTTTAATTGAATCTCAGAGTGTTTCCCACACTGTGTGAAACCAGTGAGCAATAGTTGAATTTTCTCTGAATTCAGGACAGATTTAAGCACTTTTTTCTTCTTCCTATTTTCAGTTATTTCTCCAGTTTACCCCTGATTTTACATAACCTGCATAACTTTAACCTTTGTAGTCTACTTCCAATGCTGTGCACCTCCAATGACCTGTACCCTGAGTCATGTTAAAAGGAAATGCTGGTAAGGGAGGAGGTTAAGTTTTTACCTAAACCTTGAAGACCTTTCAATTCTAGCAGTAATAGGGAGGAAAAATCTTTACACTTTAATTTGTGATGATTGAGAATCTCCTATATGTTAAACGTATTCAATGCCCACATGAGAAAGATATATCCTTCCAAGCCACAAAGAGCCCATACTTTGGCATCAAAGTGGAAGTAACTCTGAAGTCCCAATTGAGCCCATGACAATTCTGTGCCAAGAAGCATATTTGAGGAGATCCTTGGCATAGTATGGGAGTTTGTAGGGAATAGAACATCACTTTTCTGACTGAACAAATGAAAATCTACCATTTTCTAGAGCAGTACCATAGAAGGGTATCTATTCTGTCCCCAGTGATATCAAACTCTGAGATAAGCATGCAGGGAAATGTGACAGTGAATACATTCCACTGTGTTAGCATGTGCTATAGTACAAAAGAAGTTTCCCCGTGAGAAGGCTATCAGCTGTGTGCCATAGAAGGGCTTCACAGTGAACTTCATGTGCATTCTTGGCAGCTTTTTTTGAGGTGTACTGCTTCCAGAATCATCCTGCCACAAGACCATGACATATATCCACTGTACACCCACAAATAACAGTTAGATCTACAGCAGTATTGTAGCCCCTCGAGTCACACAAGTGGAGAGGTCAAAGCAAACCAACCCTAGAAAATGAAGTATTTAACCTGAGCCTCCAAAGATGTGTTGACTTGAAACTGCAAGTTGAGGTGATGGAGACATCTAAGCAAAGGGAATTGGTGCCCACCAGAAATGGATCCTGTGGAGATGTTCTACAGCCTCTGTATAGACCCTGTATCATGTTGGTCTCTAGGAGACAGAAATCACATGTATGGAACAGCAGGCAGCTTAAATTGATGAATGTGGAGTGCACTTTCAGAGAAAGACTAAAAAAGATAGACGGACTAAGAGTTACATTGTGCCAATATCAACGGCTTCCTGTAACCTTTGTGGTCTTCCACAAAGCCACTGTCACAGCCATTTTACTGACATGTATGGAATGTGGAAAGTACAGACTCTAACCATGACACCAGTGACAACAGACTTGACTCAGAAGACAGTGTTCTAATGGGACAACATTTAAAATGTCAGCTGAGTGCTAGAGAGATGGCTCGGCAATAAAGAGCGTGTACTACCTTTGTGCATAACTCAAGTTCTGTTTCCAGCACCCACACCATGGGGCTCACAACTGCCTATAATTTTACCTCCCAGAGATCTAATCCTTCTGGTCTTTGCCATCACCTACACTACAGATATTTATACATAGACATAATTAAAAATAAAGATCAATCTTTAAAAATGTGCCATCTAAGATATGACTTGGAAAGCTTGAAACTCTGACAAATTTGGATTTGATCATCAAATTGTTAGCAAATCATCAAGGGTTCTAAGACTTCCAAGTGGCTTCATTAAGTCTCACTTCCTAGGTTAAGGAATGACATGTAGTTTAGTTTGGACTTGAAATATTAATGCTTTGGAAAAGTCTGTTCTAGGTCTGTCTTCACACCACATCCCCAGAGGCAAAACTGAACCAGGCTTCACTGTGGTATAAAATGGTAACACAGAGAGACAGGCATTCAGTTTAGGGTAATCCCTTAACAATTCCAGCTTATCAGTACTGTGAGCATTATTAGTGGAACATATACAGTAAGTATTACAAAACAGACTCTGATGGGATTTTTTCCCCTGTTATATATCAGAAAAAATACTTTCACAATTAAGTCAGACTTGCATGTCACAGATATGACCACAGGCATAACAGCAGATTTTGGAAACGTATGGAGAGCAAAGAATATCCATGTTTCCTTTTTCTCATTCAAATATTCAAATAAATAATTTACGTTGTATGGAAACATTAGTAATATATCTTCTATCTGTAAAGTTACCTATTCTGCTCAGATCAGGCAGGATACAACCAAATCTGAGAAACAATTCTACAGCTTGGAGAATCAACAGAAAGAAATCCTAGCTACTTTGTCTTTCTAGAAGTAATGTTGAGTGGGGCAACAAGTCATCAGGGAACCTGATTAAACATCTTCCATTTAAAGGATTCAGAGTCCTTCCATGTTCTTTAAAAGAACATAAGAAAAGGAAGGGAGAGGAGGATGGCAAAAAACCTTGAGTTTTCATTTCTTCCCACTTGTAAAGTACCTGCTTGGCACTTATTTAGTGTCTAATATGGACTCATGATTTGCAGTAAAAGTCTCAATTTTTACCTAAACAATAGATTGACAAATAGAATATTTATTTACTCCAGTTCTGATACTGTACTAGCTTGAGCACAATTTAAAGCCCCACATACATAGCAGGAGACATCTCTGTGCGCTGCCTAGGAAAACATCCATGCCTTCCTACTGAGACAGAACTTGCTGCTTAGTCAATTTCAGCAGTAGCAAATAGTACAGATTCCTAATTTATCTTACTATAAATACAGATGTTTTATGTGCTTTTCAAAGGATGGAATGACAGGAATTTTTGGATGATAAAAGGCCAAGAGTAAAGAAGCTTGTATGTCTCCTTGTAGCAAGTATCCACAGATCTGTGAAATTTTAAACCTGGCATTTGATCAACAGCTCTTCTTTTGTGTTAGGAAAATTAAAGTTCCAAGAGGTCTGGAATGCTTGCCTGAGACCCAAACTAGTGATTCAGGAATGAGTAAGTCTAAGAGGAGAAGGGAGTGAGCCCAAGTCAGCAGTGTGACCAAGAGATGGCCTTCCACTTACATTTCTTTATGTATCTCTGTTGAGGTAAGGAGTGTTTAAATGCCATGCTTTCAAACAGGAGGATATGACTGGTACTTTCTTGACAAGAGACAGAAAGCTGAAAAGTCTCAGGTTAGAGATCAGACTTGAAATTGTTCAAGTCCCAAGTGATATTTATTAAAGAAATGGTTACTGAAAACTTGTAATTCCCTACAGATCAAACCTATAGATGTATGAGTTCTAAAGCTTAACATTTTCTTGGAAAAATGTTAAGGCAGGGAAGTTAGACAGCAAGGAAAGCCTGGTCTAGGGAAAGGCAGGAGTGACAACGTTCTTGCAACTACAGAACTGAGAGTAGCTTGTTCGTCATCCAAAGCTCCCTGCAAGCCAGGTGGGAGCCAAAGAAAGATTTTTTTTTAATCATGCAGTGTCAAGATAACTTTTTACAGAGAAGTGGTTGTGGGGGGGGGGGGAGGAGAGAGACAGAGAAACAGAGACACACACAGAGAAACAGAGAGTGACAGAGAGACATTAGGATGGAACCCATGTCAATTGGGACCTCAGCTGTTGGGTTTACTGAAGAGCACTGATGCTTTACAACATATGGCTACTCTAAGATCAAGGGCAGTCAGTAAAGGGAGTGAGGACACACTGTTCTTGCATGCAAAGATTTTGTGAGTCCTAGACTGAACCATCATATCATTTGTATTTCTTCTAGGACCCAGGATAAGGATTTTCAAAAAGGAGGTTAACAAATGCTGTGAGCATGCTTCACTGGTGGGTTAGACTAGTTGGGAGCTAAGGGGCTGTAAATGCTAAAAACCCTATTTAGAAATTAGGCCGAATTGCTTGCTTTTTACTTAGACATATAAGTCATAGAAGCAGAAGTGTAAAATGCTGTCAATTAAGAAGAGCAGAGAAAATTGAAGATGCTAATGAAGTACATTACGATGTTAAGCATTAAAAATAGCTTGCAGGATGGAGTGTGGCATAGATAGAGTTAACACAACCTTTGCTTAGAAGATTAGATTAAGGTCAATGGAATTCATACAATTGAGTGGTTCTCCCTGGTGAGCACATGGACATCAAAGCACAGGGGAGGATGGAGAGATGTAGATGCCCATGGTCTCTTACTTAACTAGAGCCTGAGCTTAAACTCCATTTCAACGTAGCAAAGCAGTGGTAATAGTTCCTATGTCCTAGTTCTCTTTGGAGACCAGCGAAGTTGCCTCCTACATCCCCATGGAGTAGGCAAGTTGATGTTTCCTAGGGTGGGTCTGTCATCTTCTTCAGCATCTTCCGAGGTTCTGGTATTACATGAGGATGAATTGTGTTAGGACCTTGTAATCTAAGCCTATTCAAGGAATCCCAAGCCCAACTGCATCAGAGCAGTGTATGCACGGCCCTGGGAAGAGCTCTGAACATAGAGAGAGAGAGGCTGCAGGTTATTGAAGCAGTCGGCTTGGAGCTAACACTCAAGGGAAATATTGAAAGCTGCACATTTCTGATCACTTCCAACTCCATTCTCCATCACTCGTGAAACCCTGCGGTCGGTCGGAGCTTGATCCCCATCACAGACCTGCCATTCACACCCATTCACATGCACAAGGCTCTATTCACTTCCAGGAAATCGGCGGCTCTGTGGAACTGGGTAAGAATTTGGCCTCAGTAAATGATCTGAATGAATGAATTTGGAATTGGCAAGAACATGTAGGCAAGTGCCACATTTCCTCAGGATCTTCATGCTTCAAGACCCCAGGTAGCATGGAAATTCTGTGGGAGAAGCCAGAGACTCCCAGCAAGAGTTCTCTGTGAGTCGCCTCCAGTCTCCTTCGATTACTCTGGTCATCCTGAAAGAACAGGGAGGGAAAGGAAAACAAATATGTACACATTTAAACCCTGCTCTCAACAAAGCAAAGGACCAATGATAAAAATGAAGTTTTATCTAGTTAAAATGCTGGTGTTAAAAGCCAGAACTGATATTCCTGTATTGGGTTAATATATGTGGCTTCTTCATTTTCTTAGATAACCTATTTTAAATTGATTTCAAAAATTACGTTTGTTTCTTGAGACAAAGTCTTACTGTGTGAAACTGGCTGGCCTCAAACTATTGCAATTCTTGGCCTTAGTGCTAGGATTAGAGGTGTGCACCACCACCTCTGGTTTATTATTCTACTTTAAAATCTGGGTTTTCATTGTCTACACCAATGCTAGGTAAATGAGACTCTCTGGTTTCAGCAGGTTAAATGTGCACACATGTTTCAGGGCACCTTTTACATCCTGGTATGGAGAGAGCTGACTCTGAGGCTGAGAAATTTCTTCTCTTAGTATTATCGCTCTTGCAATTCTCAGAGGCATCAGGCCTTTAAAAAGGAAGAGATGTTACATTTTTGACAGCTTTTCCCTTCCACTGAGCGAAACAATAAAAATAAACACGAGACTGCTGGCGTGGCCCGTGCGTATAATGCCATTTGCATGTGATTTCCTCTGCTCCTCTAGATAATTGAATTTATTCAGGCAATTTATTTTTTTAAATGTGCGGTCTCTGTGAATGGAAACATCTTAACTAAAGACAACCCTTTTATTTCCTCTTAATGAAATATATACATGTATGTGTACACGTCTGTGAGAACCAAGGGACTGAAGAGAAAATAATAGAAGAGCCAAAAATGTACTGAAAATAAATATTAATTAAGGAGTTGAGGCCTGACTCTAGCAAGCCTGTATCTTGCCTTTGTTCCCCCCCAGTCCACCCCCTGTGGATGTTCAAGGTCCCTAGGTGCTCAATGGGCACTTTCTCATTATCTCTCCCTGTTTGATCATGCTAAGTATAATAAATGGATAGCAGTGGACTTTGGTAAGAGGCCTGTATGTACGCAGTGTCTCTGAGCTGGTGAGCAGAGAAGCGCTGGGCAGGTTCCAATCCTGGGACTCTGGCTTCAGACATATAAAGCTCAATAGAAAGGACCAAAGTGTGCTCCTCTGGCGTGCAGTGATGCTTGCAGAGCAAGCCCTGGTTCTCCTGGGGTGTCAAGGATGGGGAGCATTTGGCTTCTTCTTGGGGTAGCATTTTTGTGGGTTCCCGAGTACCACATGGGGGTCACTCTCTGATATGTCAGAAGCATCAGGGGTCATTCAGAAGGTAAATATTCAAAGAGAATTATAAGGGGAAATACTTGTCTACGTCTGAAAGATTGCCTTTCTACATGCCCTAGGATTTAAATACGGGTTTTTAAAAATGAATCTACCAAGGATCTAATTTACTAGAGGGGATAAAAGATACCTATCTGATCACCTTTCCTGTCACCTATAGGCACAACTGCCATGCTCACAGCAGTAGGTTTCTGCAAATTTGGGACAATGTTAACAAGGGCCACCCCCCCCTCCACCTCATTCCAGTGTCTATATGGCTAGACAGATGGCTAGCTGCAGTGGCCACACTGGGAAGACTCGTGTGTCAGTCAGCTGCCAGGAACAATAAAGAACTTGAAATTTGGGTTTCTGCATTTTTACCATATCGTCTTCTTACCTGTTTTATTCTATTTTCTGGAGTAAAGTAAAGTTTTTCACTCTTATGTTTTATTATAAAGCCTTCGTATTTTTTTTTCATTTTATTCTTAGCTTTGCTTAATCTATAGGTATGTCTTCCTTTCATGTACACATGTTTCTTTGTAAAAACTATCACATACACAACACCCACATACACACACAGCAATACTTTATAAAATCATGAATATTTCCTTTCTATGTACCTTCTGACACTCAAAGTCTAATTATAAACACTGATAAACATCCCAAAATTTACATGGGAAATCCAAGTTCTGTGGATAAAGATTATCACCCACATTTAACTCTAGTCTCTGTCTTTCATGAAGAGGGCATGGCCATCAGATCCCTGCTCTGAGAATACAGCCTGAAGGCTTGTGACTGGAAAGTGGTCCCCACCTGTTCACCAGCAGTAAGTGGCTCCTGCATCTTCATATCATAAACTTTGTTTCTACATCTCCATCCTGTCATTCTGAACTTACTGACACATTCTCGTTTTCTAGTCACTACCTGGGTTTATTGGAGGAGAGCACATGGGGTCTCAAACCTGTACCACTAGGCCAGGAGTCAGGGCTACTTTTCCAATAATGAATCTCTTTAATAAAATGTATTTATGAAACTGTTTTAAATCTGAGCACGGGACTGGGGCAGAAGGATTGCATTCAAGTCTCGTCCAGCCCAGGCTACACAGCGAGTTCAAGGCTAACCTAGGCTATGGGTTATATGGAACCCTGTCTGAAAGAACAGCAGCAGCAAAGCTAGGTGCTGCAGTGCATGCCTGCCATATCAGAACTGCAGCGGCGGATGAAGACCAGGAGGACCCGGGGTTCAGTGTGGTTCTGATGCATGGCAAGTTTGAGGCTGACCTAGGCTTTGTATGAGGCCCTGTCTCCAGAAAACAAAACCGTGAAACAAAGCAAGCACACATTCTCAAAACAGACCCCCCACTTTTCAGATACATAGGCTCTGTGTTGGGAGTCATGTCACCATGCCACAGTCTGTGCCGATACCAAGATTATCATTTCTACCTCACAAGCAGGACCCATGGTTATCACCGAGTCTTCTCTATTTTTAACTCATAAACCCTGTCTTCACTTTCTCTCAATTCTCTCTAGGATTTGAAAACTTAAGCAATAAGTTTTTCTGCCTGTTTCATGGTACAAATAAAATTTATTTGAAAAGTCACAAGTACACTCATGTGTATCCTCTCCCACTGGAACAATTAATTACAAATCAAACAACCTCACTCAGGGGCTCTGACTTCCAAACCCCTGCAGGAACAATGTGTCGATAGTCCTGCCTGCAAGTGTCTGTATGCATTTTGTTCCATGTAGTATGTTCCCATTCTTGTCTCCCCAGAAGTAAGTACTCTAGGAAGTATGGGGAGTGAACGAAGATGGAGTAGGGGTGTGCACTGCACTGGGCTGTGAACAAACAGAATTCAACTGTGTGTGGTTTGAAATAACGCCACAGTGAGTATAACTCCTCTGCCCCAGACACTGGATGATTTCAAGGGACGGGTAAAACTAATGGCTCTTTCTAACACCCAGTTCTGCAGTCTAGTGGAAAGCCTTTCTGGTCACATATAGGCAATGGGGACAGTGTTCCATACAACAGGGATCGGCATGCCTTTCTGCCAACACCATTCTCCTGTCCACTGCTGCTCAGCCTTCCCAAGATAACTACTTCCATAAGATCCCTTCCGAGAGTCCTCCATCCCATGCTGGGTCCTGGCTGAATTCCCCTGCTTGTCTTCTATGATACTTCATGAAGTGGCCATTGTAAGTAGTCACACTGTTTCTCATTGGTCCTCTTCCTTCTCTGAATCATGGATATACACCCTGTGTTCCCACGGGCCAGGCCTCTGAAGTAGGCTGTGTGTTTTCTTCTACTTAATTCCTACAAGTTTAGATCAGGAGACCTTTCTATTTATTTCTCATAAGACTAAAGGGCTCTGTGCATAAAATTTTAATAAATTTGTAATTAAATCAATTTGTATTTATTGAACACTAATAGCAAGATACATGGTGACTAATCTAAGATGTTCCCACTGGCACAATATAAAGAGAATATTAAATAAGCGGTCTCAGAGTTGTGCACCTGGTACTGTGGCAGAGAGCTTGCTATATCTTTTTAAATCTCAATGTCTTCTCTAATCTTCCCTATTCCCCCCTAGGTTGCTGCTATACAAATCAGCACTTCATAGTTGTTATGGTTACGAATTGCCTTATGTATATTTTCATGCCTCTAAAATCATTAATTGTGAGCAGAGAGAACACAAGCTTTCTTTTCTTATACCTTTGGCACGTGTCACAGGACTTGAGTCGGCTGAGGAAGGCAAGATAGCCGAGGGATAGCCACCGTGGGCTTTAGAATTGGATCTTGGGTTTAATTTCCTACCTCTCCATTTTCATCCATCACTTTTAAAGTAATGACTTGTAGAAACCTTACTTTCCTCACGTGTGAAATAGGAATCATGTATCCATCACCGAATTTCTCTGAGAGTTATAAAACATTATTATAGTCTACAGAATCTTCTAGAATAGTCCTCATTAGCTCCAGAAGGGGAACTCACGTTTGCTGAAATATTAGCGAGCGTGTAAAGATTTGCTATGTTTATTTTTAGGAAAATATTTTTTATAATGTTTTGTTTTCTCCAAAACCAACAAACTGGAGGCCACAAGGCTGGCATAAGGAGAGCCGGCTCGGCTCACAGAAATCACCTAAAGACTGCTTTCCCCCCGGAAGCCTAAGGCGTCCTTGAGTGGATCTGTCTGTGCTGGTGATTATTCCTCCTGTTGGGTGGCTCTGACATGCCTGCTCAAATGGACTCAGAACGTTAAGCTTTATAGGACAAGTGCATGATTTATTTATGTGAGCCATTATGTGGAAGTATATGTATTGTCTCACCATTATGTGTAAACAGTGAGCGGTGAGGCCTTGCACTTTTGGTATTGCTATTCAAGGATGCTCCTTGTGATAAAGTTTCCTTTCAAAGCCACGGTGCTGCCTCTGCTTGGAAGTATGTTCTGATGCAATGTCTTAAGAAAATAGGCCATTCTTACTTCTCAGCGGGAAGCTAGGGTGCCTCTAAGGTGTAAGAGTAAGGCTTTAGGCTCTGGAGTTCATGCTCTGTGGAGGAAAAGCCCATCCTAACGAGCTTTAGTCATGCTACTGACAGGAACAGAAAGTTGGTGGGTTTCTGTCCTTGTCCACATTTCTCTTGGGGTTTTCTACTAACTGTATAGAGAGGAACTGCAGATTTAGTATATAAGAGTTCCTAAAATACTCATGAAGAAGGGGGAATCCTGATGTGCCTACCTCACAGAAGGAAAGAAAAATGTCAGAAAAATAAAAATCCATCATACCAACTAATTCTCAACATGGATTGATGAGACATAATATGACCCTCCTGAGGTTGTTCCCAGAACTTTACTTTTAGAAGTCTGATTTTGTGATGAGTGGCACTTGAACATTCTTCTTTTGATCATTTTCCTGATTTATCACTTTGTAGAGAACCATGAAACTGTGAAATTTAAAAATCAGAAACCAAGGTGCAGTGCTGTGGTACAGTTCTAGATAACCCATCCCTTCACACAGAGCCCCCAGAAATCAAACCCTTGGCTAATACAAATCTTATCAGAACATCCATTGATGGCCTCTGACTGAGGATCCTTCTGCCTTGGCCTCTTCAGAGGATCATGCCTGAGTCCCGTGAAAGAGCAAAGGCTTTGCCTCATATCATACGATCAGTGACCAATGGGAAGGAAATCACATGGGGTCATAGTCTCTACCCATACCTCCTCATTACACTACTTTGCCTGATGACTCAGAATTCCAACACCTTTTAGAAAATTTAGGACTCACCTTGGGTCTCTCACATAGTAGACAGTCACTCTACCTCAGATACAGCCACAGGTCCCAATTATTTTGTTAAATTATCAAAAGTGTTTATTGAAAAAATGAAGTAGCATCAGTAGGTGAAGTTGTTGCTACTAAGGCCTGAGGTCAAGCCTCAGAGCTCACATGGAGAATGGAGGGGACTTGAGTCCCCCAGATTGTCCCCTGACCTCCAGACTCACATTGTGGTCCCTGCCTCCCCTATTGACACAGAGCAAAGGCACAAAATAAGTAAGTGAACCAGTGGGTCTCATTACAAAATTTTAAACGGAAAAACAAAATAATATCTTTTACTATATACAAATTTTCATTAATGTTAGCTTCTGAACACCCATTACATATGTATCATTGTGTACTGATATGAATTAACTATTTCCTTTAGTCCTCTTTTGGATAGTGTTTTAGTGTTTTCTTCTTATTGTGATAAAAAAAAAAATGGAAAAAAGGCCCATAGCTTGAGGGAGAAAGAATTTACTCTGACTGAAGATTTCAGACCCTTGTGACAGGTGAGTCAAGAGGCAGAGGAAGGAGGTGGTCTCACTTTCTTCTTTTGTCTGTCTAAGCTGTGTGGGAGCTAAGCCCATGGGATGTTGTCACCCATATTCAGATTGTATCTCCTAGTACAACCTCTCTCCATCACACACACACACACACACACACACACACACACACACACACGCATACTCTTTAAATGCCCACCCCCCAGATGTATGTTTCCCTAGTCTGCTGGTTAATCCTAAATCCAGTAAGGTTGACAATACAGATCAACATCACAGACAGAGAAACTAGGTCTGAAGAGGCTTGTGCTGTTGCCCAAGTTATTTGTTAAGAGAGGAGTCTGGGGGTATGGAGCTATGCCTCAGCAGTTAAAAGCACTTGCTCCTCTTGCAGAGGAACTTGGTTCGATTCCTAGCACCTACGTGGTAGCTCACAAACATCGGTGCCTCCAGCTCTAGGGAATCCAACCTCTTGGGTTTTCCATGATGCTGTTCATATGTAGTCTATACAGACATACATTTAGGCAAATACTCATACACATAAAATAAAATATTTTTCCAAAGGTGCCTGAACAGTGACCCCTGGTTCAGTCTGTTTAACCACTTAAACTGTTTTGATGTTGTAATAGTTTACTGCCTGTGGGAATGATCCACAATATGTTTTATTTAACATTAAACATTGTTTCTAATTATAAACAAGGCTATCAAATGTTCAGCTGGTTGTCATTATTCAGTAAGTGTCTATTCTACATGGAATAAAAGTATTTAATGTCTCCCATCTTCATTATACCTGTATAATTACTTTAAAAACGTGGGCACCAGACGATGAATTCTTCAACTTCATTTCTTCCTTCAGACTTTCAGATACAAACAGTTTTCAAGTTAAATTTTCTAAGAGCTGTAGTAAAACTTCCTCCTTACAGATATATGATGTTCGCTAGGCTCAGTACTCATTGTTGTAAATAACAACTCCCTTGAGAGAGTAAACATTCAATGGAAGTACATGGATATGTACATGGATAGTCAGGCCTTTTTGTTGTAGAAATGGCATATGGCTAGACTTGGAGCCCTGAAGGGGAGGATCTCAGCGGTCTTGGGTGTACTAAGAGATGTTTGATCTTGAAGCACAGGCACAGATCTTCAGCTGGGAGATAATGAGCCTGTGGGAGCGCAGGGTGTTCTTAGTTTTCTTGGTTCTATTAGTTAATGTATTAGCAATTCCCTAAATGCCTCTTTTGCTTATTAAGAGGCTTGGAGGACACATGAAAACATACATGCCATACCCAAATGTCACATTCTCTGAGCTTCCAGCAAACGTGATTGTGGAGGAGAATTTAGGGCAAAGGCCTGTTGGCAGCCTTCTGCAGCATCCACATGGAAATTAAGATGCGTTCCCAACTGCCTGCCCAGTGATGGCCTCCCTTCTTAAGCACCCGAATAGTCACTGTTTATAAACAATATTTTATTACACATGTTTATTTCTTTTGTGTTGGAGGCATGAGCACTGAGTAGGTAGAGAACAACCTGTGGGCATCAGTCCCCTCCTTCCACTATGCGGGACTTGGGGGTTGAACTCGGGTCTTCAGGTTTGGCGCTGAGATGCTTTGCCAGCTGAGCTAGCCTACTGACCAAGCAAGTTTATTTTTAAGTCTCAGCTGCAGTTGCAAGGATTTAGATATTTTGTAAAGATGATAGCAACATCATGCATGCCATTGTTTAATCTTTACATCATAGATATTAATAAACTAAGGCAAATTTGCCACATATCAAAATGCATTGTTGATAAAACCAAATCATCCCAGATTCTCCTCAGTGACTGTGGCATTTGTAGAGGTGGGGCTGTGAGGAGAGGGCTTCTGGGAAGATCACTTGCTGTGCACATACAAAGAGTTGAGTTTCTGTACCTGCATCAGCAATGAGTGTCCATGTAAGCATTCAGGCAAATGTCAAAGCAACTGTTTAGGGCAGAAAATGTACATGTGCGGGTCCCTGTGCCCTTGTCTCTCCCCTCCTCCACCAATTTGCCCAAAGAACATGCTGCCCCTTCTTTCTCTTCTTATACCATTGAAGTCCTGTCACTAATAACCCGTTTCTTCCTCAATGTAGCTACTTGTCCCCACCACTAACCCTACTGTGCTAACTCTCTCATTATTTTCCAGTGGAAGTTCTTGGAGTACAGTGGACATCTGTTTCCTCAGATTCTCATCTTTAACACCCCCCCCCCAGGGTTTATGAGTTAGGAATGCTGGGGAAGGCAGGCAGAACCGTATCAAACATTCACTGGTATGCCTTCACTTGTAGTTCAAGGACATGCAGTGAGAAGAAGCTCACTTATGCAAATCACCATCAGCAAGCTAGCTGTTGTCCATTCCAGTTGATCGCTGCCAGTGGGATGCAATGTGAAAGCCAATGCAAAAGCTGTCTGCTCAGTGGTGAAGTGCTAGCCTACGCTGACTTTTCAGCGCAGGGTCTGAGAGGAAATGCAGGCCAAAGTGGAACTGTGCAGCCTGCCTAGCCTGTGGGACTGCAGTCTACAAGAGTATGTGTTTCCACTTGGAAAAAACAATCAAACAACACTCACCACTGTTTATGGTGACCTGAAATACAAACAGATGTTGACTGTGTGAAACTCAAGGAAACCACTTTTAGAAAATGTCACCAAATACCTGACAAGAAACAACCAGAGAGAGGAGGGTTTCTTTGTGTCACTGATCAAGGGACTCTAGCCTACCTTGGTGGTGGGAACATGAGGCATCACAATACAGGAACCAGAGAGAGAGAGAGAGAGAGAGAGAGAGAGAGAGAGAGAGAGAGAGAGAGGTTGATGCATAGCACTTTCTCCTCTTTTATTCGTTGAAGTGTCCACCCCACTGATAGTGCTTCTCTTGTCCTGAGTGAGTCTTCCCTGCTTTGTGGCTTCACTGCTTAGTTAAATGCTCACAGATACACCCAGAGGTATGTTTCTATGGTAATTCTAAATCCTTTCAAATTGACAATGAAGATTTACCAGTACAGAGTTCTTCCACACTTAGCGCAGGAATCGAAATAGAGAATTTCCTACATATCATGTAACAAAATCACAAAGTCTGTATATGTACTTTAGCATTTCTTCTCTCTTTAGATAGATCAATATAAAGGTGTCAGATACAGAGACAGATGAGAAGATAGATGATAGAAGATAAACAATTGATTGATAGTTGGTAGATGATAGGAGATAGATAAATAGATAGGTGGCACATGTATATGGAGAGAGAGGCTGAGATTATCTCTCTGTATGGCCCTGGTTGATCTAAACTCATTATGTAGATAGGAATGCCCTTTCACCTCATACAAATCAAGCAACCTCTGCCTCCAAAATGCATACATCAAAGGCATGCCCAGCCCATTTATTATTTTTTAACAGTAATTGATTGTTTAGCATCATCTTCTGACTACACGAAGACCTTCCTGAGACAATGAAGTAGGTCAGGGCTTTCCACCCAGCAATTCACTCTTAATGGGAGTTTGGGGGGAACTTCAGGAGTAGGTTCATAGCTGGAATAATAATGTGAAACCCACTCTCTAAGGTGGTGGGGAAATGGCTGTGTGTTTTCAGGGGCATGTGTATATGCACATAGGGATTGTGTTCAGGAGAACAGCCTAAATGGTCTCTCAGGGGTCTATAATCGAAGAGTAGGCAAGCACAGTAGAATGTTTATGGAAAGACACTGATCCTTTAATCAAGAAAGTGCCATAAAGATTTAAAGGACAATCTACACAGGGATCATTGCTGTACCTGGCAGACTCAGTTTGACAGGGTAGACAATAAAGGGTGACAATCTTTTCCAAGCTAACAGGATGTGATGGGAATGACCCCCTTCTTTTAAACATCACTTAACAGGGTGAACACATAGCAGGTGTTAAGACAGTTTCCCAAGTTTTGTTTCTGTATTAGTTGGTTCCCATTAGTTCCCATATGTGATGGGAACACCCGTTGCCAGCTCCACCCTGTAAGGAGAGCATCTCTTCTGTGCGTCTTTCTGTCATCCCTCGCTGCTGCTGCTGCTGCTGCTGCTGCTGCTGCTGCTGCTGCTGCTGCTGCTGTTGCTGCTGCTATGCAACCCACAATTAAGAGACTGGTGAGACTCTCATCACTGTTTAGGCCTTCCCTATTACCTTTTCTATGTTTGAAGTTTCAGTTTGCTGAAAACAGAGGACCAGATAGTATTTGTCGACAGCGTAACCACCACAAACTATTCATTATGTCTACTCTGAACAACTAGTTAGGGAAAAAATTCATGCTGAGTTTATGTCACTGTTTAAATGTCAAAGGTCATTATTAAGTTGATTGGATAAAAGAACAGACAGGATTTACAAATAGGGACTTAACTAATGAGAAAGCATTTTTTCTTAGTTATGGAAGTTGAATATATTAGGAAATTTTCATAATTATTGGAAAGAAGACAGTCTGTCTTGCTCACATGTAATAGATATAAGCCATTATTTTAGTTCTTTAAAGAAAACAAGTGTGCTATTGTGAGGGTTAGATTTGAGGTTCTGAAGCCACGTGGGTTTTCTCATCTGTCCCCATTCTTATGACCTCAGTCATACCCCCCAGTCAGAGTCCCTTAGTTTCTCTATTAACTGGAAACCATAACTCGTCCTACTATCAAGATTAAATTTAGGCCTATAAGACTCTTTAAAAAATGGTTGACATAGCTATCCAATTATTATTATGTACTCTAATAATAGAATATAAATGTAATGTTTTTGCCACCATGTGTGAATTGAACTTAGTCTCTA
>JADRCD010214416.1:14303-24747 GCA_019843815.1 Montemys delectorum | reverse complement strand
GTTACTTAAGGATGTAATGTGATCTAAGAGTCAGAAACTGAAAGAAAAAAAAAAGTTGCTTTTGGTCATGTTTTTCACTGCAACAGAAACCTACCTAAAATGGTAGCTTATCTGTTGTCCCTAGGAATGGATGTGAAGAAAGACTTAATAACTTCCATTTTTGTTACTATAAATGTTGGCATCAGAAGCAAGTGTTTGAATCCAGTGATGACATCACCAATAGGCGACAGGGACCCATGCATCTGTTGCCATGGCAATCGCCATACATTCCCAGTGCCCACCTTGTCCACCTGCCTACCTTTACCTGTGTGCAGGTTACATCACCATCCAACTAAAAAGCAGAAACCCCTTGTCTTAGTTAGGGTTTTTATTCTTGTACAACCATCATGACCAAAAAGCAAGTTGGGGAGGAGAGGGTTTATTCAGCTTATTTTTACATGGCTGTTGATCACCAGAGGAAGTCAGAACTGGAACTCAAGCAGGTCAGGAAGCAGGAGCTGATGTAGAGGCCATGGAGGGATGTTTCTTATTGGCTTGTTCTTCCTGGCTTGCTCAGCCTGCTCTCTTATAGAACTCAAGACTACCAGCCCAGGGATGGCACCACCCACAAGGGGCCCTACCCCCTTGATCACTAATTGAGAAAATGCCCCACAGCTGGATCTCATGGAGGCACTTCTCCAACTGAAGCTCCCTTCTCTGTGATAACTGCAGCCTGTGTCAAGTTGACACACAAAACTAGCCAGTACACCCCTGACCTCTCTTTTTTTCTTCGTCCTCCCTTTTTGCTTTTTGTCCTTCCCCTTCCCCACCAGATAAACCTCTCTCCTGTGGAACTATGATGACCTGGTATGATCTGTCTGGACAAGCCACCATTCTAACACAACAATAAAAACTTCAGGCGGCATTTACCACATTGGAACACAGCTTTTGGTTGGTAAATCTGGATCTCTTTCCTGAGCCATGTTCAATCATATATGACTCCATAATAACCTACCTCATTCCCTTGAATGAGAGACTAAGATTTGTACAGTGGCAAAGTTAAGTCAAGTCTTCTATCTGGTTGCACACTGCATCATTGGATCTACATCAGGGACTTTGTAAATATAGATACAATACAAGCATCTAAGTGGTAAAAGAGTGAGCCTTCATGACCAGTTCTTTCTGTTGATTTTTGTCGATAGAACCATTGTTCAAGAACATACTGTTTAATTTCCACAAATAGTAGAATTTCTTGTTTTACTCCTTTGGCTGTCAGTTTCCATGTTCCAAACACTATGGTCTACTAAAATACCTATTGTGCCTTTATTATTCTTGACTTTTTAAAAATTTCCTTCTCCATCTAACATATAATTTCTCATACAGAATATTGCATACATGATTGAGAATAATTTTAATTCTCATGGAGTTAGAGAAACTATTCATTTTATCTTCTTGAATGTAGATATCTGTTTCTCTAAACTTAAGGTTTTTTTAAGGCTTATTTATTTATTTATGAATATCTTGATTACATGTAAGTACAAGCATCACATGTATACCTGATACCCACTGAGGTCTGAGTAATGTGTCAGAGCCTTAGGAAATTGAGTTATGATTGGTCATGTGCTTGCATTTGGGTGCTTAGTATCAAACTGAAGACCTCTGCTTGCTTAGCTAATAGGATAAGCCATGTTCTTAACTTCTTGACCATTGTTCCAGTCTAAATGTGAAAAAATGTTAAAGTCCTTAGTTCTTGAAAGTTTGTTCCTCTTCGTCTTCTCAGATTTATATTTGTGTTGACTTTCTGTTGAATGTTCTGATGTCAGTTCCATTGTCTATCTTCACCATTATCCTTGTTTACTTTAACTGGATTATTTCAAGTAAACTATATCAGAGTTCACTTACTCTTTCTTTTATTTAATCAGCATTCTATTAAAATACTATAATGAGTTTTTAAAAATTAATTTATTGCTGATCCCCCAAAGTTTTTTATAAGTCTCTTTATATTTCTTATTTCTTTGTTCACATTCTCCCTTTAGTCATTCTGGTCATTGTTCAGTTTTTTGATGGTTAACGTAAGTATTTATTATTATTATTATTATTATTATTATTATTATTATTATTATTTTATTGTTGTTACTGTTATGACCACTACTATTACTATAGCCTTGTATGTGTGATTTTAGTTGGTGAATGTATGTGGAAGTTAGAAGCCTTCTTCAGGAATTGGCTGCAGGCACTTTTACCCTCTGAGACATTTTGCTGAGCTCTTGGTCAGGTAATTTACGTTTCTTTGTTTTTGTAAGGTCAGCTTGTAGAGAGTTGATGTGGTGTTTTCAGTGGAACAAGCCTCCTTGTTTCTTGTACATTTGATGGAGGAAATACATTTGTTGGTCTTTTGGTTTGTTTTTCTGTTTTTCAGTGCTGTGAATAAAGCCCTTTCTTTGTCTAGCCTCTACCAGGCATGTTCTGTCTGATTCTCAGTACTTTTGTCCCAGTCTTTGAGCAATGACTTTGGGCTGGAAAAAATCTTTACCAATCTGTTTCACAAAGACTTCTCAAAGATCTTCAGCATTTTCTACAGATATGCCATCTTTGTATACATGCTTAAAAGTTCTCAAAAGAGGGATTAGTTCACCATCCTCCCGGAAGCATATACTCTATTTGTACATCAGATAGGGTAGAACCTCACAGTTTAGACTTTCTTTTGCTCTCAGTGATCTTGAAAAGTCTAAATATATAAAGTTACACAGTACTCTAAGGCAGGCATGAAATCAGTTCCTTAGGTGGTTCTGTACTTGAACATGGTTTTACGCATACTCCACTCTTCTGTTTCCCACTTAAAGATTGGGCCCTGAGTTATGTCAAACTATTGTCTGTCAGGTTCCACAGAAGAACAGAAAGCTACCAAAGTTGCATTTGTTCTTAAAGGCTCCCAAGCCCTATATGCTACGTCCCATCAAACTCCTCAGTATAAAAAAACAAAGAAACAAACAAAAACCATAAAAACAAAAAACATTCCTTCAGTCATCCCTCCAAAGGGCCAGATTATGCATGGTCTAATTTTCTCCTCCCATGGAGGAGCTGAGAGCTTGTTTCTCTCTCTATGCAGATTTTATACTGACATAGAAGAAAGGACTATGGCTAGGAAACACATGCTAGTCTCATTATTTTTTTTCTCTTTGACTCAAAAGTCCATGCCTTTTATCAGGCAGAAATTAGCTTTGGGTTAGCAAAGGTCCTTTAGACTTCTGCATAGAAATCTAATTATCAGATGCAGTTTCTAGTCTGTCTTTTACCTTTCCAGGGAAAAAGCAGGAGCTGAATGTTTTCCTTGGGTTTGTCCATACGGGGTTTGTGACACTGATTCCTGTAAGTGCCACAAAGTTTTCTGTGAATGATGCTGATGTGGTTGGCTGGTTTCATGCTCATTTGGGTTTGAAGAAGCTTTCAATTGTTTCTATTTTTAAAATGTATTTATTTATTAACGTATTTATGATACAGACTTTTAAGTAGAATTGAAAAATGGTGCCATAGTTAGGAACACCTCTGGTTAAATAAACCTTGTTTCTGAATGCGCATGCCTTCATAATAACAGGATCTTCAATAGAGGGAGGAGGACTATTTCAGATCAAGCATAACTATGGGAGGCACTGACTATGATGTCATAGAGACCATTTCCCATCTTCCAAAGTTTCACTGTGAATGTTTTACAAAGAAGAGTTGATTGTAACCCCCCTACATAGAACTGGATATTAATCAGTGTCATAGATAGTGGAAGTGCAGGGATGAGGGATTTTCTCAGGGAGAGCACTGACAGTAACAGCACCTCCTCAAGTATGACACATATGCATGATCTAACAAGTCTGTTAAGTATGTTGGAACTCAACTGAACACCTCTGATGAGGCTGGTTCAGAGATTGTGGGACAATAAACATGGGAAAGTAACTGTCTTGACAATAATACTCTGACCCTCCTCATAACTACACAATAATGTTACCTAGATTTAAATGGTTTGTGTAACCATCTACATCAATTCTGATAAGCCATGTAGTAGGAAGCATTTTTTTCTTTGCCACTTTGCAGGAATGTTTGTCTCTAATACTACCATATTTTTGGTCTTATACTCTCAAGTTCTCTAAAAATACAAAATAATAATAAAAAAATTCCGTCATTTTAAGGTATTGTATTTAGTGAGACTTTGTTAGAGAGGTTTCAGGAGACAGAATGGCACCACTCAGGAGGCAATTAAAAAAATATAAAGACATTGGGGTTCTATAGTGAGATAGGATATGATCTGTAGAAAGCTCGCTAGAAAAATGTCTGCAGAGTAGATTCAAGTGAGATGAATTCTCCACCCTTAGACAATCATGACAAACACATTACATTCTGTTTTGTGGGCTGGTGAGCACGAACCAGCTTGTTTAGTCATCAGTCACTCTCAAATGTACAGTAATGGAAGCAAAAGACAACATGTTATTTGCTCAAAAACTTCTGGCTTTCAATTGAACAATGGGAGAGTTAAATAACAGCTTATATGTTCCTGCTTTACACTCTGCTGCCTGATTTCTCATTCTTATGTCAATATAATAAGAGCTTCCTGGACACTATTGATGGTGGTAATATGACTCAAGGGAAAGTGCCTAGTGATGAAACAGAAAAGAAAAAGGAAAATTAAATGTATTGGCACAAAGTAAGCACAACAGAATCCATCCAAGTTTCATTGATTGGCAAATTTATCTGTGGGACTCTGGTTACACAGCAGTGAACAACCAGTGGGTGGAGAGAGAGAGAGAGAGAGAGGGGGAGATTCTACATTTCTTTCCTCTGCAATATAGGATTCTAAGTTTCAGATAGAATGCATTACATTTAAGAACTCATAGTTAGATCAAATTAAATGGTTACTACTGATAAGTGAACCAAGTCCTGGAAATTCGCAACTTTTGTGTGTATCATGACTGCTTATAGATATCCACTAACAGAAGTGCCTGTGTACTTACAGACTTTCTCCTGAAGATGTACACTGTCATTTTCACACTGCCTCTTTTGTACTAGAATATGGCTTTTATAGGGAGGACTTCCTGGGTCACTTACTTGTAGTAAGTTAATATTGACTTCTCACCTACAATTCAATCACATAGCCTGTCAGACAAATGAGAGAAGTTGCAGGAAGTGAAATTCAATGAAAAAATGCAAGAGATAGGTATGATTTAAAACGTATTGTTTTGTTTTCCCAGTGGTTCTGAAATGCCACCTTTTCCCAGTTATCCAGTCTAAGATATTAGAGGCAAACCTGGAAAGCCAAAATCTTACTGATACGTTACTTTCCAAATTAGGCACTGATTTTTCCCCTCCCTTTTAAAAGCCTTTTGATTTATCTACACTATAAAGGCTTTTTATTTATATATAGTGGTAGCAGTAGGGGAAATCTGTCTTCTTCATCTTAATTTTTAGCTGACTGCTGTATAGTTCACTTCATGTTCCTTCAATGTGTTCAATTTCAATTACTATTTTAACACTTCAATTATAAATAACTGATTTGTTGCAACTTCTGACCTTTTATTTCCCTGTATTACTAATGTCACTCTTATACACATATTGAACATACATCATTATTATACGTAATTACATTATTATTTTCACTCTAAACAAATTCAAGAAAATTAGAAAGTAGAAATAAATGACCTATTAGTTTTTTTTCTTCGATTTTTTTTACTTCTTTGTGTAGATGCTCATATTTCTCTGGTTTCTGTCTCCTTGTGTTTGAAATGTGTCCTTCACTTATTTAACTTCAGGTCTTCTGTGATACATGCTCTCAGATATTACTTTCTCCAAGTGCTTCCTGCTCACAATCTCTTTGTTGGAGGATATTTTTCTCTCAGCAAAGGAAGACTTTGTTCCAATGCCTTTGGTGTAGTTGTTTGTGATGAGAAATCCTTCCTTTGTTCCATTAAATCTGCACTTGTTTCCTTTTCTGTGTTTTCTCTGATGATTTTATTTGTTTTATCTTAATTATGCATAACCAATAAATTTTATCCCCAAATTTTCGTACAGGTATATCACATACTGTGATTAGACTTAATCCACATAACTCCTGCTAGTCCCTCTTTTCATGGTCTACTTCCCCCCTCCCCCGCCCATGTCCTCTTATCATGGTCATATTTTTGTCACCTCTGAGTTTAACTAGGGTGGATTATAGGAACATGAATGAGAGGGAGCTTCTGAAGTCTGTGCTCATTGAGGCAGATGCTATCTTAATTTCTGCTTTGGTTTCATTTACGTTTTGTTTTTGTTTGGTGGGAAACAAGGTTACCACATTTTTGTTTTCCAAATGATTTTCTATTCCCTGTTGAATCTCATGGTCTTATAATGCATTTACCGATTACCCATGAACTACCATGCTTTCATTTGCACTTCATTTAAATATGTTCTATTCCCATTAAAGGTTCACTTATGCATTTGCTCATAGGATATCACTGGGTTCTGACTACAGTCTTGTTGAGTACAGTATCTCCAAGGAAGTTTTGTTGTGGTTGCTGTGGTTGTTGTTTGTTTGTTTTTCGAGACAGGGTTTCTCTGTGTAGCCTTCGCTGTTCTGGAACTCACTCTGTAGACCAGGCTGGCCTTGAACTCAGAAATCCACCTGCCTCTGCCTCCCAAGTTCTGGGATTAAAGGCATGCAACACCACTGCCTTGCAGGAAGTTTTATTAGATACTTAATTTCATGCTCAAGGCCTGTCACTATGTATATAGGCATGTAAATCCCCCATATTTGTGTAGTAGATTTTGAAGTGTTTGACTCTTACTTTATTTTTCCTGATATTTACTCTTGTATACTAACTTACTTTGCACACTTGCATATTACTTTGTATCATTTTTTCACAAATTTAGTAAAAGTTTTCCTGTAGAGAGGAGGGTTTGAAAGGTTTCCATTTGATTATGATTCCCTTTCCTTTTTTTAAAAGGAGAGAGGTTAATTCCTAATTAAGTTGATTTCACAGCTTTCTTTGTTTTGATTTTTAGGTTACTTGAAGCAATTTTAGTGCATTTTTAAGGACAACTTTAAACCTGTTATTATGGTTCATACTTGGTGTGTGTGTGTGAGTGTGTGTGTGTGTGTGTGTGTGTGTGTGTATTTGTTGTTGTTTGTTGTTTTGTTAAGATTTGTTAAACCTGATGAAGTTTGTTCAGTTTTCTCCTGATTGCCTGATTGCTCTTGGTCCTGCCTTAGAGAGTTTCTTTGTATGTGCACAGGTCAGTATTACATAAATTTTTATTGTGACCACCAACAGGGAGCTCATCCAACTCCCTATCAAACCAGATATCCCACTTCTTTCTTCAGGCTCTATCCTGGTGAGTTTCCTGAACCTCATCATCTATGCACCCACCTCAATTAGCTAGATCTATCCTGAGTTCCATATCCAGTGTTTTGCTATAGTCTGTCTTGCCTTACAAGAGCAACAACTGATCTGAATGCTCGTTCCAGGATACTCCCTGCCTATCCTTAAATACATAGTCCCTATCAAATGCCATAAGCAATCTATCCAACAAGCTATATACACCACCATACTCCATGATTGGAACAAGATGCACATCCTGTACACCCACCAGTCCAGTACAATCTTTCCACCTGACTTCATTTCTCCTAGTCATTTTTAACATCTAGGCACAAACAACTAGCATATCCCCTTTTTTTGCTGTAACTTGCTTTGTCCATAACTGACAAAGAAATAATAAAAGAAGCTTACATGCCTAGATTTCATCTAAAAGTGCCAATATATGAAAATCAATCTTGTATATTCTCTCCCAACACTGTAGAAATATTTGACAGTAAGAGCCTCTAGATGAATTCCAGGACACAGAGTATAAAAGAATAATCATAGATTTCACCAAAGAATTAAAGGAGTTTTATAAAGATACAAATAAATAACTTAATAAAGTTAAGTAGAAAGTACTTATGGATACTTATGAAAATAATTGGTTAAGTGATGCCCCAGAAAATACAAATGTAAGGTTGATCAAAATGACTGAGATGATGTGTAGTGAAGAACAAAATCCGAGAAGATAGAAAAATTGAAGAGAACTTAAGAAAAATTAAGATGTAGATGAAAAACAATAACAACCTAGAAACTAGAAAGCTCAAAGAAAAGCATTACAAATAGAAAGAATCAAGCAGAAAATAGAGTACTAAAACTCATAAGGTAGAAGGCCTAGCCAATCCTAAAAGGAATATAAAAAAATTAAGAAAATGCAAGAAAGGAACAGACAGAAATATTAAGACACAATCATCATACTGTAGTCATAGACAAGGAAGAATTACAGTGTAATGACAAAGGTCAGATCTTCAACCGGATAAAAGAAGAAAATGTCTCTAAGCTAAGGAAAGACACATACATACTTATAAAAGGAAACTCATATGACACCAAATAGAGAAGATCAGAAAAGAAAATCCCCACAACACACCGTAATTAAAACACTAAGTATACAGACTAAAGAAAGTGTTTAAAAGCTGCGAGAGAAAAATATAAGTCATGTATAAGGGAAAATAATAGAAACTGAAAGACAGACAATCTGGAGCAATGTAGTACAAGTCTTGAAAGACTATGATGGCCACTTTAGTCAAATACATGCAGGTAAATATTCACCATAGTTGAAGGGGAAAATATCTATGATGCAAACACTCTAAAACATTTATACCCCACAAAGCAAACATAAAGAAAATATAGATAGCAACATTTTGACCGAATAGAAGAATAAGTAGGGCCTGAAGACTGTAGAAGAAATATGATGGCATAGTTATTAAGACAAAAAATACTACTGAGGACATAAGCAATAACACCAGTAATCAACACGATGACTACAACACATGCTAAATATTAATGGCCTAAATTCTACCAACACACCACACAGGCTGACTGATGGATCAAGAAACAAAATCCATCTATTTTTTATCTACAAGAAACATATCTCATTTTTAAAAATAAGAACTTACTTAGACTAACAGAATAGGTAAAAAGCATTCCAATCAAATGGGACCAGGAAAGAAAGCAGGGGACACTATCCTAATATGTGATAAGATAGACTTCAAAGTAAAACTATTGAGAAGAGATAAAAGGGGACAGTATTATAACAAAGGGAATAATTAAACAATAAGACATTATTATCCTAAACATATTTGCACTAAAGTCTGGATCATCCAATTTCATAAAAAAGTACTACTAGATTTAAAGTTATAGATTAACATGAGTTCATTATTAAGAAAATTTAAATACCCCACTTTCTCCAATAGACAGATACATTGGAAATATTCCATGCAAAAACCAAAGAATTCACATTTTCTCTACAGAACATTGAGTCTTTTCTAAAACAGACCATATCCTTGGATGTAAAATAAAATCTTTATGAATTCAAAAGGATTGCAAACACTCCTTGCATCCTATATTACCACAATCAACAATGAAAGAAATTAAAACTGACAACATACATATCTCAAGTAAATACATAAACTCATAGAGATAAACAGCTCATTACTGAAAGATGAATGGATCTAAGGAAAAAAATTAAAAAGTAACACACTTCCTATAACTGAATATAAATGAATACAAAACAAGAAAGCTTCTATAACACATTGAGAGCAGTCCTATGAGGAATGTTCACTGCTCTAAGTGCCTATTACAAGAAAAATCACAAAAAGTACAACTTTAATGATGCAACTCAAAAATTTGCAAAACGAAAAACCCAAAAACTGAAAAATAAACAAACAAACATATAAATAAAACCAGTCAACAGCAAGAAATAATAAAAAGCAGAGCAGAATCAGTGAAGTCAAACAAAGAGAGAAAGTTAAAAAAAAAAAAAAAAGATAAATTGTATTGACACACTCTTAGCTCATCTAAGCAAAAGAAAGATAGATTGGACCTAAGTTAACGGAATCAGATACAAACAGGGAAATACTGTAACATCTAACAATGAAATTCACAATAATATGAGAGAATATTTTAAAAACCTATAATCCATTAAGCTTGACAGCTTAAAAAAAAAAGAGATGAATTTATACATTCAGTCAAACTAGTGAAATTAAACCAAGAAGAAATTAATAGATTCATAACCAATAGAGAATAGTAATAAAAAGCCTTCCTGGTATAAAATATACAAGACCAGATGGATTAGCAGAAGAATTATATTAGACTTTTGAGGAATAAATACAATCAAACTTTCTTAAAATATTTCATAAATCTGAAACAATAGGATACCCTCAAACTCCTAAAAAGCCAGTTTCACTCTAACATCAAATCTAGGTAAAGATACAGTAGCAACAAACAAAAAGTAGGGGAATGCCAGGACAGGGAAGCAGGAGTGGGTGGGTTAGTGAGCATGGGGAGGAGAGATGGGATGGGGGGGATTTTCAGAGGGGAAATGAAGAAAAGGGATAACATTTGAAATGCAAATAAAGAAAATATCTAATAAA